>QBDW01008189.1:0-64365 GCA_003261595.1 Maconellicoccus hirsutus
AGTAGTTTATTGCTGATTTTATAGCGTGGAGTTCTGAAGAAAGCACTGAGAAGAGTTGGGGTAAAGGAATTGGGATAATAAAATCGTCATGGATGATTGAGCAGCCTGCACTTATTGGAGATTTGGAGCCATCGGTGTAGATTTGAGAGAAGCCTGGATATTTATCAAGCAAAGAATAGTAATTTTGTAAGTAGATAGTGGGATTGGTTTGGGATTTGTCAAATTCAGTAAGAGAGAGATCGAGTTTTGGAGAAAAAGGAAGCCAAGGAGGGTTTAGGTTGAGCGGAGGGTTCAAAAGATGGGTATTTTTTGAGGAGATGGAGTGTAAAAGATTAGAGTTGTTGTAAGGGAGGGAGTCAGGAGGAATGATGAAATTGAGAGGAGCGTCGAAGGTTGGATTTACGAGGACGTTAAGAGCAGCATTAGTAGAGATGAGGTGTCTTCGAATGTTTAGAGGGGGCTCTGATGATTCACATAGGATGCTATCTATGGGTGTGGTAGGGAAAGCGCCTGTGGCTAGTCTTAGACAAGTATTGTGGATAGTATTTAGAGAGTCGAGACGGTATTTTGGAGCAAAGCTATAAAGTGGTGTACTATAGTCTAATATTGGACGAATTAAATTTTTCTCAATTTACCAAATGAAACAAAATTTTGATTTTTTTTTTTTTTACTTTACAACAAAACCTCTTCAGGTGGCCGGCTCAAATTTGAATAGGAAATGAATTTTTGAATACAGCATGTCAAGAAATGCCCAAAACCATAATTTCAGCGGCCCAAATTTATTTCTTGATTTTTGACAAATTTTTTGAGATAAAGAAATTTCCATCAAAAATCAAATTGAAAAAATCGAGTCAATTCGAAAAAATATGGAAATTTCTCAAAATGTATTTCCCCCAATTCGGACCCACCGAATCATAATTCCGCATTTCCGAATCGTTCTGGAACCTCCAGTGCGATTTTCATATTCTCCAGAAATTTCAAAACGTTCCAGAACCGTCTAAACGAAATTGGGTGGCTTCTAAATTTCCTTTTGCCTATTCTCAACTCCTACATTCGAATTTACCACACTTTCGTAAAATTCCAGCTAGCTATCTTCAAAGTGATTTTCGTGATCAAATTTTAAAAAAATTTGAGAAATTACGATCAAGGTGGCCTCCTCCAAATATTTTTGGATTACTTAAACATCTAATAAGGGAACTACTTGAAGTACCCGGCTCGAATTTGAACGAAAGTTGGATTTTTGGAAAGAGCATGTGAAAAAACACCCAAAACCAAAATTTTACCTGCCCGAGTTAACTTTTCGATTTTTGGCGAATTTTTGAAATTTGAAATTTACGAAATTTCGATTAAAAATAAAGAATTGAAAAAACTCGAAAAATAATTTTAATTCACGCAAAAAATAGCTTTCCCTCTATCGAACTCGCTGAATCCGAATCTCCGGCGCGATTTTAATTTTTCTTTGATTCAGGTCACTTCACAATCGCCACGACCACTAACAAGAAATAGTTACACACAAACAAGACGCCGTCTTCATCTTTTGTGGAAACAGTTTCCCGGATTTTGATGATCTTTTCTTATCGGTAAAGATATCTGTTCACAAGTAGACGTACCAAGAAATCGCACGACCTTGACTTTCAAATTCTTATGGAACAATACCACGGTGCACTGCTTTGTGAAAATTCAACAATCAATTGTTTACCACAATCTCCCTTCTTTCACAAGTGTATCCACAAGTCAGTCTCTTCGAGAGTATTAGCAAGCCATAGGGCACTGGTTTTTTTTTTGACCTAAAACTCGAGGTTTAAAAGAAAGGAAAAAAGAGTTTAAAGTAGGTACCATCTACTATGGTATATTTTTATAAAAGGTATTGCTTTGTTAAAAAAAAAAAATATCTGGACAGTCGTGCCGCATAAAAACTTCACTGAAGAAACGAGCTAGCTGCGAGAAAAGGATTTTTACGACTTCGGCTTTTATTACATAGAAAATAAGCGTACTCGTAGAACAACCGCAAGAGGACAGGCATTTGAAAGGCTTTTAACTGTTTTCGGGTGACCGTTACTTTGTATTTGTAAGGACTAAACGTTACGGTGAAATTACGTAAACTCACCGACCAAAATGGGAACCAGTTAAAAATCGCGATGGCGAATTTTTAACCCTTACGATGTTGGTTTTTCGTGTCCTTTCTCCCTTGTCGAACTACATGTCGTTCCTACTTTAGCAACAAATTGGATCCTTTTCGTTTATCTATTTTTTAAAGGACTAATTTAAGAGTTACATCGGATAAAATCGCTGTACATTCGTTATACGATTATGTATTTTTTTTTTTTATATTCAAACGATAAAAGAATCGGAAAAGGGTTGTAAAAGGAGTTTTATTAGCTATACCGGGTTCGTCTCAGATAGAAGAGTTTTATGGGCCTTTTCGCCTCGTATCTGATTTGGTCAATTTTCATGTAAAACGTTTAATTGTAACGATATGAGGTAATTTTTTCTGCTTCGTCGAAACAAACGAATATGATACCCTGAATTTAAATTACCTCAACTCTTTGAATCTAGAATTCTTTCGACAAGGAAACGCGGATTGATGAAATCCGGAATTTGAAAATTTCCAACGGAATTGAAAAGTGTGTAGTTGACAGTTGGACGACTATAGAAGGGTCACCCAGAAAGGTTCTACGCGTGTTCTTAGAAATGACGTGAATATTCAACTACATCCCGTTACTTTACGTTTTTTTTTTCGCCTTCATTCCGTAAATCTATTTATAACACTACAGTAAATCAGTTCACGAGTCCTTCAACATCTTTCCACGTCAATTTACTCTCAAACCGATCAACGCCGGTTTGCTTCTTTTGTCCGAGGTTTTTAAGAGGGTGAAGTAAAAACCAGATCACGCCTTAGAAGGGAAATGGCCTTTGGTCTAGAATTTGCAAATATTTTCTACACAAAAAATATCGCAAATAGAGTAAATCTTTGTTGAATTTTTAACACGCGTTCGTTAATATTCTATTATTGAACGTAGCCCTAGTTTGAATCGATGCAATTTGTGGGCATGGGTATTTCTTCTATTTATGCAAAGTAATATTCTTTTTCCGGTGGAGTACGTTCGACGGTGTAAATCTTGTATATGTATTGTAACGAGCAACCTTTTTGCGAGTTACGGTCAATTTTATACATCGGGCCAAACCACTTTAACGATTTTTTTCTCCTTTATTTGGCTGAGCGAGTTTACAATCGTGATGATTGTCGTGATTATGAATATGCTACCTATGTTTTGTCACGTTTAACCGAAATTTTTCCCAGTGTTTAAGTCATCAGTGGTGTTTGCGATGAGAGCGCATTTTTTAATAGATCTTCGATGGTGGTTGAGAATTTTTAATTCGTGCATCGATAATGTTTTAAAATTTACCGATGATCGGATTGATTTTTTTTCATATTTGTTAAAATCTATGGGAAAAAATCGTAACGCTGAGATATTTTCATGTCGCTTCGCAACAATGACGTTCATCATGACATGTCATTACGACATGCCACCGTGATGTGATCGCATGACACTCATGACCATGATATATAACTATGACACGTTACGATGATATGAAAAAGTTATATTTTTCATTAAACATGAATATTCAACCATGTTATCATGGCATCACAATGGCATATCAACATAATATGTCGTCATTCAGGTCATCATCACATAATCGTGAGATATCACCACGACAACTACGTGTCGTCATGAAATGTCATCTGATATATTACCATGACACACGATCATATGTTACTGATGACTATGGCGTATGCCATACCAATGACTTTCGTCATAAAAAGTGATTAGATATCACATGTTGATCATAATAAGTCACCACGACAATGATTCGTCATCGTATAAATCACTCATGATCATAATATGTCACAATAAGAATGACGCGTCATCTATGACATGCTACGACATCATGGAAATATCAAAATTATCACTCATGAGTATGAGACAACATGTCACTGAACACATCACCATGGCATGCAACGCTGATATATAATGACATGTCACCAACAGGTCATTAGACATCACATGTAATAGTAATGACATGTCAACATGATGAATTGTCATTGTATTACGTCATTAGACATGTCATTACGACATGCTACTTTGGGTCCGCAACACAGTTGATACGTAACATGAAAATATCAAAATTATCACGTCAATCTCGTGACTCTTTTTTTTTACACTTTTTAGTGATGATTTTCGAGTTGGTGTGTCATAGCCAAGACATGAAAATGTCAAAAACTTTTTAATTGAAGCTTGCTCGAACCGAAGTTGAAGTAGACCAAATTCTGCACAAATTCCATTTAAAAAGTGACAACGTTTGCTTAGTTTCAGAGCTACAACGCGACAAAGTAGATGGGTTTTTAATTTTTTAGCCAAATTACATAAGTATGGCTTTTCGTTACTATCTTAGAGAAGAACCTCTTCAAGATAGCCGAATTTTATTTGGACGAGAGTTGGATTTTTGGAAAAAGCGTGTCAAAACACCTTCAAAACCAAAATTTCAGCCGCCCAAGTTTTTTTCTCGATTTTTGGCGAATTTTCAAAAATTGAAAATTACAAAATTTCTATTTACTAGTGATTAAGGGTAATTTACCGGCGATAACAATTGTGATTACTGGTAATTTACCGATAATTACAGGTGATTTAATAATAATTTACCGGTAATTACAGGTAATTCACAAATAATTTGCAGGTAATTACAGGTAATTCACTAGTAATTACCAGTAATTTACCGATAATTTACCGGCAATTATAGGTAATAGATACCGTCGTTGATAAAAAAAATCTATTAAAATAAAATGAGAAAAATCCGAGTCAATTTGATAAAATAGTTGTAAATATTCAGTCAGACCCGCCGAATCCCACCTCATTACCAAGCCGTTCTGGAACCTCCAGCGTGATTTCCATTTTCTTCCAAAAACTTGATTCTCGCTCATTCCCGACTCTTTCAACCGAACTGACTACATTTCCGAAAAATTCCAGCCAGCCACCTTCGGAGTGATTTTATTAACTAAATTTGAAAAAAAAATTGATCCGCGATACGGTTGAAATAGTCAGCTGGAATTTCTCGGGTATTTGATAAATTCAAATTAAGGAGTCAAGAGGCAGGAACCAAGTTTGTACTTTGTTGCTGCCCGATCTCATTTGGACACGTTTCTGGAGCATTTTGAAACTCCCGGAGAAAATGAAAATTGCCCTGCAGACTCCAGAGCGGCTTGGCAACAAGAAATTCATTATTTTAAAAAAAATCACAAATATGAAGTATTACAAATCATCTTCGTTTTTCTTTTGCTTAATAAACAACCCCTTTTTTAATTATTAAAAAAATGTTATGTGATCTAGGAAAAAGGTACCCAAAGTTGGAACAGTTGATTTTTCAATACTGGGAGAAAATGAATGTTTGGTCCGAAATGTCAATATTGAGATTTTTGCGCCAGCTTATACGAAATATACTGAAGTATTTGTAGACAAAAAATTAAGCAACCACAAATCCGAGTTCAGCGCGAAAAATAGTCTAAATATTGTTATTTTTACAGTGTGAAGGCGAGCTTGTGAGACAAAAGTTGTTTTTCTCAAAATGAACTTTTAACAAATCAAAATTTCAAAAAGCAATAAATCAGCCACTTCTCAACCAATTTAGCTTTTTTTTTAAGAAACGTTCGCCTTTATCTGCTCTACAAGGTCGCAAACATTTCATTAGGTTGCCTTTGGCGGCAAAGAATTGTACCTGGCCTCTGCTCTTATTCAAGTACAGGTCAACCAGGCGACATTGTTGCATTGTTTTTAAAGAAAACGTGACATTCCAACTATTATCGCACAATTGTACCACGCGACTTCTTCTCCAATATTCAATAAAAAAAACTTTTCGAAAGAGGTTTCTAATTTCTATCCATTAAGAATTATTCTCAACATACCTGATTCTAAGTGCGGTCTTCTATTGTTGAAATAGTAAAAACTTGAAAAACTCCTTCAAACGATATCTTTAACTTGGAGACATGTCTCGACCAGAAAAACCATGCGTCTCGACTTGAAGTGCAAAAAAATACAAAATAATTGTTCAACGGACAAAACCTTTCTGCGGAAAATGTTTCCTATTAAGTCATCCCTAGAACGTTTTCCGAATTGACAAATGATAAAAGGGACGAATTATCCATATAGATTTTGGTTGCTTAAAGAATCGTCAGCATGTACTAGGACTACGATAGTTAATATTGATTGGAAGCCATTGCAATAATGGGAGGGTCTGACAATTACACCCCCGAAATAGTTGCAGTAACCCTTAGAATGTGAATGATGTAGCCCTTCGAAAAACTTTCCATTATCTGCAGCAGAAAGGTAGCTTCGGGATAGTAACTTTCGCATTAATACTTTAAAATAAATAGATCATTCGAGGGCTTCGCAAAGGCTACCGTTTTTTCTCAATTGACTCATTCCAGAGTACTATTCCGTAAAACCGCGATCTTTTATTCACGGGACGTGATAGGGTTGAAAAAACCTCACAAATGGAAAGGGTTCGGTCAATTATCCGTTAATTTGTCGGGAGTCAAAAAACCCATGTAAAGGGTTCAACTAGTCTATAACAAAATATTAGGCAAAGGGGTAAACTACAAAGGACACCGGTATTTGCTTGAAATATGCGGAAGACGCGCAAACAGGTTTTTTTTCTTGTTTTTTTGCAACAGATGCTGCGTCAATGAAGGGTTAAAAAACGAAAGGGATGATCGTGTGCCGAACACGCGCATCGCTCAGGTAGAAATTCAACGAACAAGATATTATCGTAATTTATACTACGTTCATTTCGTGTGCGCGAGTTAACAACGCCACCCAATCAACCCTTTTGTAATTGATGATAGGTTTTTTATCCCTATTTTTTTTTTTATCCTTATACCTTTATGTAATTTTATATTAAAGGGGTATGGATGTATAAAGTGTAATGTACTACGTGCTAAATGGCTTTATAATAAACTTTACCCTTTGAGTAATTGGCCGCAAAAAAGGTTGGTTTATTTTTCATCGAATCATTTTACGCTTATTAAAGTATTATTACGTGATTTTAAATTGTTATTGAATTTATCATTATATTGTACAAGTAGAATAAATATTTTGTCGATTTTTAAAATTATTTTGTTAAGATTTTTTAACGTGAAGGGGTTCGTATGCGAGGACTTACTTTTTTGATGTGCCAGTTATTTCTCAACACTATGAACTTAGTCTCACAAGGTGAAGAAAATCGTGTTTTCACTAAATCCGCATCCGCAGCTCATGCCCACGTTGTATTCCTTTTTTTGTGTCGAAATGTATAGCGCTATCGTGTGAGAAAGCCGCCGATACGCAGTAGGAGGTGTAATTGCGTAGACAATGTGAGGTAACCACCATTGATCGATTTTTTTTGTAAAATTGTGCGAGCGAGGTAACCATCAGTGATCGATTTTTTTTGTAAAATTGTAACAATTCGAGTATTTTTTTACGTCAAGATATTTTCATTTGAAATGTTTGTTTTTAATTTTTAAATATTATTTGTAAGAAAAAATTATTAATAAAAAATTATTATTTGGTTTATAATTTATCTTACATCGTGTTGATGTGTTGAATTATAACCAATGGGAAGCGCTTTCCACTTAGGGTTCTTATTGATATTTCACCGTTTTGATAGTATTGCCTCTTATGTAGATAGCTCGGTACATGTTATATATTCAAAGAATTCATGTCAGTTTTAAATCAATTCGAGTTGCTCAAAGTCGAGTCAACTGAAGCCGGATCAAATCGATTTGAGTAAATCAAGTTGATTAATCGACTTGAAATCGAATTAAATCGATTAAATCGCAAATTGATCGAATTTTTCCAAATCGATTAATCCATTATTTTCAAGTGGAAAGCCCCAGTGGAAGTAAAAGGCTTCAAAAATTATGAAAACCGTAAATTTATGAAATATAATAATTTTCACGCTTGTATCGTTTGGACAATTCTTCCATTTTTTTCAATTTCTCAAAATTTGAATATCGAGTTGAAGACGAAGAATATTAAAAATCATTTTCCTCACCCTCTTCTCACCCCCTTCCCCTAAAAGAATATCATCAGTACCGTTCTCAAGAATTAGACAACTTTTTCAAAAATATTTATGCGCAAATATCGCCATTAAAAAAAATGAATTTTAATGCTCTCGTGAGAGACTTTGGACGAGGCGGTGGAGAGAAGGGGGTAAATATGGAAACGTCCACCGATCTCTAAATTTTTTACATTAATCTGAAATTAATTCAAAATAACCAGAGATTTTTTTCAGATAAATAGGGCTATTGTAACTCGGGGTGACTTTGAAACTTAAGAAGAAACTTTGTACGGCGGTTTTTTTAAAAGTGAAATTTAAATCTGATGTGTTTTTTTGTTTATACTTTGGAAATATTTCCATAAACTTACTTTTCAAAGTTACCATATGTTTTCAAAGTTACCATAAGTGATGATACATAATATATTATCAAAATTTAACGAAAATAGTGAAATTATTATCGAAGTCTAAGGATAATCAGGACATGGAATTTAAGAAAAAGTCGACAGCTGAAGAACATTTTACACTTAGAAACACAATTTTCAAGCGAAATCACAGTACATCGGGGAGGAGGAGGGGGTATTTGAACCATGTTTTAAGAAAAAGTCGACAGCTGAAGAACATTTTTTTACTGAAACACAATTTTCAAGCGAAATCACAGTACATCGGGGAAGAGGAGGAGGAGGGGGGGATTTGAACCTAGTTTTGATTTAAAAAATTAAAATAGTATTAATTATTTTGGAACATTTGAAAATTATAATTTCAATTATTTATTTTTTAATTTAGAAAAATTAAATTGTTCAACTTTTTAGTCGTTTTGTAGAATTTTGAATAAAAATAATTTATTATTTTTATAAAAAATAATGAGCGGATCTATTTCATCTCCCAGCGCAGCTTTCGACCTTTAATGATTTCCGATGAAATATTTGATTAATTTTTTGGAAACAAAATTGCAAAAAATATCAAAGCCTTTGGTGACAAAAAAAAAATGAAAAATCTATAATTAAAATTTCAAATGCTGTTGTCTTATGCATTATTTCACTTCAATTAAAAAGTTTTCACTTACCGACGCCTGACATCCTGGACCTTTGGACGACTCAAAAATAACGATTAAAAAAATAAATAAAAAGTATAAAATAATAAAAAAAAGAACATAAACGAATAAATATTTAGATAATTTTCTATCGTTTCATTTACACATGCACAATTTCACCTCTTAACCAACAATTCTTCACCTAACACCGCAACATTTCCAGATAAATTTTCAAACCACTCTACCCAATCTTATCGCCATCTCTTAATTTCACATCTTGGACTTTTAATGATGAGCCGCACGAGCCAAAGAGATAAATTTCCAAACAATAATCAATTTGCGCAGATGATATAGCACCTGCCATTTACAACAACCCGTTATATCTCGAGTCAGGTAAACGTATTTTTTGCGTTATAACTTGTAATTCCGGGCTCCGCTAGGTATAACCCTTCGAGTAACGGGACTTTCTTTTTTCCATTTCCGCGAAAAGAAACCCCGCTTTGAGTTTTTACGATTTAAGGTATTTTCGGTTCGCAGATGTCTCCTAAAATGGAGAAACTCGTGTTGAAAATATTTACTTCGAAAAAATAAAAACTGTACAGCCTCGAACGTAAAAAAGAGTACTCGAAAAGAATAGAGCTCGGAATAACATCGCGTTGAATGAGAAGTCCGAAACACTAAAGCAACATCATGCTTAACGAATCGTCCAAGTCACCGTATAAATCTACTCACCCTTACACCCTTCACCCTTTTGCGGATACTTTAAGTAATTTATAAACTTATTAAAGTTAGGGTTAACCGATGTGAAATTTCAATTCGGTGAAAGTACGCGGTGCATTTGGCAACACCGATATTTGGTAGGGTGTTGCATATGCATTCGGAAAGAGACGAGGTCCAGGTATTTTGAAAAGGAGAAAAAAAAAGGCAAAACAGCTGTCTCGAACCATTACATAACCACCCCCGTTACAATCCGCGCTTATATTACGTCGATTTTCAAATATGCCCGTCGTTTCCGGATACTTGTATCAATAAAATTTTTAAATATTTACGCTCGCAAGAAGACCGCGAGTTGCGGTTATCGCAATATGCATCCTGAGCAACGTTTAATATTCCTTCGGGTTTTCCACCTTTGTGTAAAAAAATATCAAAACGTGTAATTTTTTTTCCTCGTTAAAAAGCGAATAAATATTTTTTAACGTGTGCTACATGACATCCCTCTTTACGTAAAATATGCAAAATCCCCCCTGAACATCTGTCCCAGCAAAAAAACCCACCTTATCCACGTGCACAACACGAGGATAAAATTAACAATCGCGAAAAAAAACGAGTTTACCGGAAAATCTGTCATTTTGAAATGTACCAACGTAATTAATACGCCATTCTGTTAAAAAATTTCAACCGCGATTCGTGCTACAAGTTTTATTCGGATTAAAAAAAACCTATTAGCATATGCTCATCGAAAATCAACGGCGGCTATTGTCCAATCAAAACGATCCTCGGTTAGGTTAACTCTACAAACAATTGTCCGAATAGGCGGAGCTATGTAAATTATACAGCGCAGCCCTATGTTTTAATACCCTTTTATACGTACGCCGACTGGAACCCTTCATCGAATCGTATAAAGAGAACGTAGTAATGGTAGAAAAATGAATTTTCGAGTTGATTAAATGCGCTCTGCTTTTTTATACTGGTAACGAAGAAATACTCCGAGGAAAGTGAGATGTTACGGATGGCGAATGTTTTTTTTTCCTCGATAAACTTCGGTCCGAGATGTATTTCTGAAATACCAACTTTTCCTCATGTGTTTGTTTTATTGCTTGAAAGATGGATGCTTAGGTAGCTGAAGATATGAAATATTCAACGGTTTATATTTTCCAAATCCGTCAAATGACTATTATCGCGTTTAAAGAATCACTTCGAGTTGACTTCGATAGAAATTGTTTTTTTTTCGTAATTTTTTATACGCGAAGATTTTACCGCGTTTATTTTTCTCGATTTATTTTACGATGAATTATTTGGGCTAATAAGTATATTTTATGGATGCGAAATATGCGATAATTTTTACATTAAATATATTACTTTTTCAGTATATGTAAAACAATTCTTAAAAAGTATTTTTAAATTTCATGTCAAGTGAAAATTTGAAGGGTGAAACGCTTTTTGCATATTTAAATAATCATACTTCGTTGAATTTTGAAATTATGCTAAATAAATTGATTAATTTTGTAAGTAAAGAATCGAAGGATCCATGAAAAGAGATATTTTTATATTTTTTTCCATTCCCCAAACTCGAGGATGCACAGATTTGCAAAATTTTCAAATAATCATGTCTCCTTAAATTTTCAAGTTATGCAAAGCACAAAAGTTTATACAGTGTGTCGCAGAAGTCCCACACGGTAGCTTTTATTTTTGATTGGGGGGGTTGATAGCGAAAAAAATCCACCGGTTTTATACTTCTCCTGTGAGACGCATTCTACGAGCGGGTCAAAAATTTTTGGACTACATACAGGGTGTCCCACAGACCACAAAACGTGTTTTTTATCGAGAAATTTAAATGGAAGGGGTATGTTATTGTGATGGAATCGAACACTACGCTCTAGTGTGGTGTTGATGAAAAAAAAATTTTTGCAATCGGTTCAGCGGTTCTCAACCGGTTATCAATAACTCCTTGGAAAAAAGAGATATGAAAAAATTTTTCAAACAAAAGTTGTAGAGCGTCAAAAATGGTTCAATTTTGTAGAATCATTTTTGCAACTGGTTCGATATTTCGCTGCTGGCAGCCGATATTCTTGTCAAAATCGTGATGAAAAAGTAGTCATGGAAAACCGATGACCCCAGCAAATGAGAGATAGAGAAAAATGTTTCAAACAAAAGTTGTAGAGAATCAAAAAATATTAATTTTTTGTCCTATTAATTTTTGTAACCGGTTTGATTTTTCACAGGTAATGCTCGAAAGCAAAGTTGCAATAACATCTCCAGATAAAAATTTCTTCTTGTCATGGTTGAGAACCGCTGAACCGGTTGCAAAATTTTTTTTTTCAACACCACACTAAGGCGTAGTGTTCCATTCCAACATAATAACATACCCTTTCCGTTTAAATTTCTCGAGAAAAAACACGTTTTGTGATCTGTAGGACACCCTGTATGTAGTCCACAAATTTTTGACCCGCTCGTAAAATGTGCCTCACAAGAGAAGTATAAAACTGGTCGATTTTTTTCGCTATCAACCCCCCCAATCAAAAATAAAAGGTACCGTGCAGGACTTCTGCGACACACTGTATAATAAACTTCGTTTAAAATAGATAAGCATCCCAATGTAAAATTTTTGGGCGCCGTTTTTTTTATCTGTAACGTTAAATTAATTTGCAGGCATGACACTGCAGTCAATAAGCGCCACTGTCGTATGTTTCGTTTCTTTTTTTTTTTAGTTCATTTTTTTATTTTTTTTTTATTTCCCCAAAATGTATCCTTGGCTTCTGCTCTGCAACACTCAAAACAAAATCATTTTCTAAGATGAAGAAAATGGAAACTGTACCGAACAGCCAAATATCTTTTATTCATAAAAATAGTAGCGCTCCTGGTGTCATGCCCGCGAACTATAAAATGAGATTTTTACTTCCATATAACATAACCGGCCATGCAAAGCACAAGAATATCATCTTCCAATCATTAATATCTCCAAACAAAGCCACCGAGAGAGAAAACAAGGCCAAGAATAAATTAAAAATTCCTCAGGCCCTTGTAAAGAAGTGGAGCTCGGGGCAAAGTGCCCTCTTCACCTCTTCCTTTACGGTGACTCTGCCTCCAAGTGAATTCAATTACTAATAATGTCCTTCTTTCATCAACGTGAATCTTGAGTATGATTTTTTTTAGTGTTTTCTTTCCCAGAAAAATCCGTCATTTCAAAAATACGACGTTCGTCTCAATGAAATGGATAATATTGAAAAATTACCATAAATTTTTTTCATTTTTAGTCTACCATCCCACCAAATCTGATTTCCTGGAAGAACTCTTCCTCGGGAATTTGATTCCTGCTTTTTAGTTTCCATTTCCAGGATTAATCAACTGGAAATAAATTCTAGAAAGTGCTCCATTCAGAATATATCACTGGGAAGTTAAATTTAGGAATGTGGGATTTAGTAATGCAAGATTTGGGAATCAACTTCACAGGAATTACGTTCGAAAAGTGAATTAATTGGGAGGAAGATAAATCCCGGAAAGGATTTATTATCCAGGATACGGAAAATGGAATCTGGGAAGCAAAGCAATAGAAATATAATTCAACAATACAATTTTATCACGTGATTTTGAAAAATAGTACAATCGAAAAAAATTGAGGAATTAGGAATTTAGGAATAACAGTCCTAGGAATACATTAGGAGACTTTTTGTGCTTTCCCCTCCCTCGCGGCTTGTCTACTCTCTCCATAGATATTTCCTTCGCAATAGCATGTACATGTACCTGCCTGAAATTTTTAGAAATTTTTTTCCTCGCTTTTTACAACGGATATTTATTTCTTGATTTAATCACGTGATAAAATTATGAGTTCAAATAAATTTAATTATTTTATATTTAATAAAAACTTACTCGACTACTCCAAATATATCATCTTCGCGTTGTTGAAAAATTTGTAAAAAAATTCCGAAATTCAAAAATCCCTTGTAAAACTCGAAAACAAGCAAAATAACGTTGAAAATGTAATATTTCCTAATCCCTTGACGCCTCGTTCCTTCCACTTGAAAGGATTATCACCAAGACACTCCGCGTTAGTTTTTCGGCTCCATCCAAAGTACCCTGATCCGTGGCGTTAAAGAGTTAAACTCACGACACCCGGTGTTACGCCAAGAAACGCCGAAGATTCTCGCATAAAGAATGCATTTCGATGTTTCTTTCATTACTCGTCAGAATCACTTACAATTCTGTCATGTTTTGCTTCAACAATACACAAATACTAAGGAACAACATGGTATTCATGTCACTCTTTTAACACAAATTTGACACAATGTAGCGCCTAACAGTAGGATGAAAAGAGATATCCTGGTACACTGGACACAGCTCGTGGCCGACATTTCAACATAATCCTCATTAATGTCTGTCCGAATACCTATAGAACAAGCAAAACGGCGGACTCTTTATGCAAAGATGAACTCTTTGAGGTAACCGATAACGATACGAGATGCTGAGAGTTTCGTCGTTAATTTTACTCAAATGGAAACATAGTGGATGATGTGCAGAAGCTGAGATGAGGATGCAATTGTTGTAACAAGAGTATGTACCATGAAATAAACCTTATCACCTTTTATGAACCGGTCGATTAAATTTTTCATTTTCCCATGCGTAACAATCACTTTCGATTTTTAATCAAAGGATACCTTTTACCTTAAAACAGGTATATTGAAAAACGAATATTTGATATCGGTTGGTCTTCGATTCGTAAGATTCGCGGAAGAATAATACAATAGGAAAGGTTAACGCAGACAGATGGTTTCCATATTACAGGTATCGAATTCGCGCTTTCGATATTTCCCTGTTACGCAATCTGGCTCCTCATTTTTCAATACCAAACGGAGGTCAAACTCCTGGCCATAAAAGAAACGCAAATATTCCACGTTGGATTTTGCGTGGGAATATATTGCGTAAAACTGGACAATTCGAGTTCGCAAGGGTATGGCCAAAACGTCAATATGATTTTCAAAAACACAAGACCTTTTCGCAGCGATTGCAAATGGTTCATCAACCTTGCGAGGGAGTCGATGGGAACGAGCAGGTAGTCGATGGCGTATGGCCAACTCGTTATTTCCAATAAACCAGCGTTAACTAGTTGTTTTTCCTTTGCAGTTATTCCATGAGATTTTTTATCCTTTTGCGACCTCTTCACGGAAACTCTTTCATTGTCGACAAAAGAATTCTCCGAATGCAAAATCATCGCTCCGAAGAGAAAGTCGTTACGCTTATACAATTTGCATATATAATAAGTTTGTATTCAATCAAAGAGTTTTTTCTCGCAGCTGTGATCCGTTGATACGCGATGTTGGTGAAATTCCAAACGCGCTCATTAGATTAAAAACATTATCGAGAATATCTCGAGGACGATCGTTAGAAATTCATTTGCGGCTACAAGACGAAACGAAAATAACGCGACCTGTATTCACATGTCTTCGTTAAGGAACTGCTCGTTACCATAGGTCAGGTAAGTGGTATGCGGTGACGTAACATTTACCAAAATCCCTGCTCCTAGATATAATTATGTTGTCGAGATTTTGGTTATAAAAGAGAGATACACAGAGGAAGAAAAAAAGATGAAATGCTCAAGGCTGTTATATGAGAATATATGAAAGAAAACGACATGCAGAAGGATGTATGGGATTATATTTCCGGCTACTAAGACGCACCCGGGCGATGTAAACATTTATTTTCATTTTTATTTGATTTTGCATTTCATTCAGAAAAAAAGAATGATTTTACGGTGGGCTGGTTATACGTGTTGCTTCGGTTACGTTTCCAGCGCAAATTCACGTGTAAGGGATTGAAAGTAAAGGTGTTTTTTTATTCTTTTTTTTCCCTTCGAAAAAGCTGCAAATTTTAGGGAACGGAGGAAATACCGTGGAATGTTTTTGTTTCAATTTGCATTCAACCCCTTCTCAAAAAATTTTCGTGGGTAATCAGATATAGGTTTTAAAATCGTGAAAAAACTATTTATGCGGGGAGAGAGGAAGGGGTTCAGCACGCACTTCCATGAAGAGCAAAAATAAACCAAGGGCAATTTTTTTGGGCGAACTCTTCAATTTGCACATAAATGGTATCTAATCGATTTTTTTTTTAGAAAAATCATCACTTTTTCACTATTTAGACATTTTTATGTCATGGCTGTAGTACACGGAATCGTAAATCGTACAAAAAAGCGTCACGTGGTTGTCATGGTAACCGTTGTCATGGCGACGTGTCATGCTCATGAGTCGTGATCTTAACATTTTCATGTCATGATAACATGTCATAGATAGCAGGTCATTGTTATGATGACATATCATGGTCATGAGTGGCATTTACGATGACACAAGCCGTTGTCACGGCACGACGTGTCATGCTCATGAGTGATTCATGATATTTTTAGGTTATCATAACAATTCGTAGATGATACGCCACTGTTATGGTGACATGTCACGATCATGTTACGACGGCAGGTCATGGTGACCTGAATAATGACATCTCATGGTAATAGGCACAGTGATGGTATGTGATGACCACTGACTACTCATTGTCATGGTGCGAATCATGGTTAGGAGTGGCATGTGATCATGTCATGGTAGCACGTCAGTCGTCAAATGACATGATATGATGACAAGTCATTGTTATGGTGACGTGACAAGGTTGCGAGTGGCATGTAACGTCACATGACATCTTCTGATGAACATCATTTTCATGGGGGTTACTTGAAAATGTCACATTGTGTAGCGGACTTGTACACAAGCTGATTTTTACGCTGAATTTGGTTTATTTTTTTTGTGGCTCAAAAATTGATTATGTGACCTAGCCGAATTAACGAGGGATTATTTCACCACATCTTCGACAACCTCTCAACTTTATCACCCCTCCCTTTCTCCCCACAATGGCCTCAACTCGATAAGATAAATAACATAGGAAATAGAAAATACCGGTTAAATTCCAGATTAGCAGAGAATCTCTAGTATAAAAATCAAATTAAAATTATAAAAAATTATTATCAAAAAATATATATGTGAAGTCACAGAAACTTTTCATTTCGAGGAATTTTTTGGATAACTCCAAGAATGGAAAATATTTGAGAATGACAAGAAAAGTAGACTTCCTAATTTCTACAAATTTTTCAAATTTCCAAACATCGGAATTTTCAAGGTTGAAAGTTGCAACGATTGTGGTGCTGGCTTTAGAGAAGGGGAGGGGGAGAATTCGTATAATAATTCTTCTCCTCTTTGAACCATTTTTTTCAATAATTTTCTTCAGTGATGATTTTACCACATTAAATTGTGGGTGAAAAGTTTTTCAAAAATGATGATTGTGTATTTTGTGTATTTTGTGTATTTTGTGTATTTTGTGATGAATTTGGGAATTTTCTCAAAAATTCACTGACCTATGAATTTATTAGTTAGACTGTGTCGTGACACCTCAGAGGCGTACTAAGAATTTTGCCGGTCTAAGCAACTAAATAATGCCGTCTCAACTCATCAGTCAATCATTCAATAAATGGAGGGGAGAGGAGTGGTGTCTAACGCTTAAAACTAAATTTTGAGCTGAAAAAATGAGTTTATTTAAAAACAACTGGACAATATATAACAAAATATTTTGATTTCATCACTACTGCTTTACTATTCGCTTTTTTTACTTCCAATTTTTGATTTCTCGGGTCTTATTAAAACCCCTGAGACTGAGACAAAGCTCCCCCTCTCCCCCTGCTCCTACCTAAACCTCTATGAAGGTTGGTTTAACATAATTGACTCATTCTCAGATTTAAAATTTTCTCAATTTTCATCATTTTCAGATAAATTTCATCACTTTAAGACCCTGTTTCAATTCACGAGAAAATGAAATACTTGGAATCGCCATTACCCCGAGATTTTTATCGTTCACACGAGCGAAAAAAAACTCCAAATTTCCATACTGGTTTTTTATCACCATCACAGATCTGTTTTACAATTAAAGGGTGTAACACCCCGATTAACCTATTCACTTATGGGATGCGGTTTCTAACGCTGAAATTAATTTTCAAAACGCCCGCATCGTGGCTGGACGCCATAACGGGTTATTTTTTCAAACACCTAGTTTTTTATGAAAGCAGATACGCGCAATTACTTTCCCCGCATGTGAAAACCCCCTTTGGTAAATAAGGTAAAGCCCCGTTATGTGGAAAGGATTACGTCACATCATTCCAGTCGATTTCCGCTATAAAGATATATAGCAACAGAATTTGAAAAAATAGCCCGACATGCGTCTTTTTATCAGTTGATAAAAAAAGTACAATGGCGAGGTTAAAGATAGATGTATCTAAAAATAAAAGTATATTTTATAGAAAGGGTTTTAACTTTTAGCGGGTGTGTTAAAAGGGTAGCGCATTGTGCGCGGGTATGGATTATTGGAATATTTTTGCGGTTTGACGCTCAATATAAAACAGGTTTTTCGAGCGATTTGTTAACACCTCTTTTTTATCATGTATTAACTATTTATGAAGGGATTGCGTATTTTTGTCGGCTTTACCGCGAACAGCGTGATAAAAAACGTCGAATTTTCAAAGGCTTTGTATGGGTAACGTATGAGCGAGGGATGTTCGTATATGAGATATTTTTGAAAAAAATACTCCATCGCTAAATAACGGAAGAAGCAATTGCATCGGATGAACATATTGGTTATCATATAAGAGCATTAATAGTTTGGCGAATCGGTCAAATTAATTTTGCAAGTCGGAATCGTAGATTTCGCATCAAAGGAAGATAATAATTATTAGATCTTTCGTTCCACCCAAACGAACCCTATAGTTTATCGGCGCTCGACCACGGAATGAGAAACCTCCAAAGCAGAAAAAGACGATGCTTGGTAACCACGCCGAGCCCGTCGAAACAAGGGAACTCTTTTCGAGGGGTTATTCGCGTAATCTTTTGCGCCTTTATAAGTCCCGCGGCTCCGTGTTCATTAGGAAAGGGCTGGACGCCATTACGAATGACCGACGTCCGTTCCTGCCCGGTAACTAGCTGCTTCTTTGTTCAGCGAAGCGACCTTTACTAAAGAATCGACCCCTTTTGTTAAGACGCGCATCAACGTATGAAGGGTACTCGTTTTCGTTGCCGTTTACGAATTACGCGAATTACCAAATATCGCAGATTTTATACGAGTTCACGAAGTATAATCGACCGATCTCGTGTTTTTTACACAATCAGATTCGCAATTAATGTACGGTTTGTTGGCTAGTGAGGATGGGTTTCAAATGTTCCACATTTTGGGAAAGTGTTTGGGCAGCCTTGGAATTACGTGAAAAGCCGAAGTGCCCATTCGATGCTGTAGCCATGATGGATTTTCAAAAATAACTGTATTCGTTGAAATGAACCACTTCGAGGAACCAAAACCCCCGCTGGTTTTGAAAACAATCACATGACGTCACATCCGCAATCCTCGAATTGATCTGAGTTGATTATTGTTTCATCAATATTGCACAAAAGTTGCGCAAAACGATGAAATTAATGAAATATACAAGCCGAAACAGCTGTAACCAATATATAAATAAATCGATGTTTAATTGTATAAAAAATATTTCATTTCAATTTTAAAAGGCGAGTTCTAGTCGAGTTGTGATATTATTTTGTTTTTGTTTTTCTTTTTTTTTTGTTTTCGTAATTTATTCCTTTCTATATTTCTTGCCTAGATTTAGTTTCTTTATAGTTTGGGAGCCCATCTGGTGAAAGTGACTTGAAAGGGTTGAAATTTGGGACCTGTCCCAAAAGTTAGTTTAATATGAAAAAAACGAGTATTTTTGCGCCACGTTTACGTTCAAAGTCAAATTGTTGCCATAAAAATTTTTTTCTAAAAAAAAATAATCATGCCAGGGAGAAAGTACACGAAATTTCCTTTCCAAAGATGCTATCGAAATCTTCCTAGCTCAATTTGTCGCGAAGCGACAAGGTTGAAAAGATGGTTGCACGCAAGTCATATTAACGTGAATTGTCACAAAATACGCGTTATGACCGCTACATTCAGTTTCGCGGAACCAGATGACGCATCTTTTCACCTTTGTCGCTTCGCGACAAATTGAGCTAGGAACATTTTGAAAGCATCTTTGGAAAGGAAATTTCGTGCACTTTCTCGGGGGCATAATTATTTTTTTTTAGAAAAAAATTTTTATGGCAACAATTTGACTTTGAACGTAAACGTGGCGCAAAAATACTCGTTTTTTTCAAACTTTTTCCTCTTTACCTCAGTCTGACGCCTCTTGCTGTAACTTTGGGGTTACGAGTCTGGTATATTCGGATTCAGGGTGAAAAATCCTACAATATGGCGCCGGATTTAGCCACCTACTCAACTTTTACTCAGATTTATCCTCAAAAATACACGATTTTTCGTGTTTTTACCCCTTTAACCCCGTCTGGCACCCCTTAGGCAGCACTTAGGGGTTGCCAGACCGGCATATTCGGATTCACCGTAAAAAATCCTATAAGGTGGCAGGCACCATTTCCAGCTATCAACCTTTTCAGTGAAAAGTTCACCAAAAGCTCCAACCTTTGAGCTTTCGCTGTGCTCAAAAGCAGCAACGGCGGATCGGCAGACTGGTGTTTCTGAAAAGGGGGCTATATACACCAACTTTTGGGACAGGTCCCAAATTTCAACCCTTTCAAGTCACTTTCACCAGATGGGCTCCCAGACTATTATTGTCATTTATTTATTTGTACCATTAATTGTATAGTTGTTCTGTTACTGATTTATCCATAGTCGGCCTTAAAGACCACGAAGTTGAAGGCCACACAATAAAAAATTTTTTGAGTTGAGTCATACTGAAATTGTTTAAAGCTGTTCAATATTTATTTAGAATTGCAGAAAACTTGACAAAATGTTGGTAACATTGATCGAAATTGGTTTAAAATTCCTTATTCGACTTAAAAGTAATTCCCGCGAGTCTTGTTTTTTTTTTATCCGCATGTGTAAGGAGAGTATACATGATGGTACGTTAAGTTGTGAAAATAATATTACGATATATGACGATTTTCTTTTGTAAAGTTTTATTCGGCGCCATTTTGTAGGATTTTTCACCCTGAATTCAAATATACCGGACTAGTTACCCCAAGGTTACGGCAAGAGGCGTCAGACTGAGATAAAGAGGAAAAATTTTGAAAAAAACGAATGTTTTTGCGGCACGTATACGTTCAAAGTCAAATTGTTGCCATAAAAATTTTTTTCTAAAAAAAAATAATTATGCCCCCGAGAAAGTGCACGAAATTTCCTTTCCAAAGATGCTATCGAAATCTTCCTAGCTCAATTTGTCGCGAAGCGACAAGGGTGAAAAGATGATTCCGCGTATGTTATATTAACGTGAATTGTCAGAAAATACGCGTTATGACCGCTACATTCAGTTTCGCGGAACCAGATGATGCATCTTTTCACCTTTGTCGCTTCGCGACAAATTGAGCTAGGAAAATTTTGAAAGCATCTTTGGAAAGGAAATTTCAACCCTTTCAAGTCACTTTCACCAGGTAGGCTCTCTGACGTGAGGGGGTTGAAATTTGGGACCTGTCCCAAAAGTAATTGTATGTAGTACTCTTTCCAAAAACACCAGTCTGTTAATCCGCTGTTGCTGCTTTCAAGCACAGCGAAAGCTCAAAGTTCAAGTGAACTTGTCACTGAAAAAGTTTATCGTAGCCTAAGGGGTGCCAGACGGCTCAGAAGGGGTAAAAACAAGAAAAATCGTATATTTTTATGGATAAATTTGAGTTGAAATTGAGGTGGTGGCTAAAACAGGCGCCAAACAGTAGGATTTTTCACGCAGAATCTGAATATGCTGGTCTCGTAACCCTAAAGTTACGCCAAGAAGCGCAAGACCGTGATATAGAGAAAAAAAATTGAAAAAACAAGTATATCTGCACCACGTTTGCGTTCGAAGCCAAATCGTTGTGATAAAAAAATTTTCAAAGAAGAAATAAAGATACTACGTAAAAAGTACATAAAATTTCCTGACGAAATGTGGTTTCAAAATTTTCCTAGCTCAATTTGAAGCGAAGCGACAGAGGCTAGAAGAAACTGAATATAGCGGTCGCGATGCGTTGTCCGGCACCCCTTAGGCAACACTTAGGGGTTGGCACATCAGCATATTCGGATACAGCGCAAAAAATCCTACAATATGGCTACATTTCCGGCCATAAACTTTTTCAGTGAAAAATTCACCAAAACCTCTGAACTTTGAGCTTTCGCTGTGCTTGAAAGCAGCAACGGCGGATCGGCAGACTGGTGTTTCTGAAAAGGGGGCTATATACACTAACTTTTGGAACAGGTCCCAAATTTCAACCCTTTGAAGTCACTTTCACTGGGTGGGCTCCCAAACCTACGAAATTGAAAGATCGCGTTAGAATAAATGTTATGTACTTCAATTCTGAATTAAACTATTTTTCATGTACAACCCGTTTTTCCGAGATAAATGCAAAAAATCACTCGAAAACGCGTTTTTCGAGGTACCAACCCCCCTCGACGAAGTAGCACACCACTTACAGCTAGGGACTTTTAACACGTTCATTATGACGGTCTTCTTCACCGATTCCATGAAAAATTTTTTGGGTTTGAATTTTTTCACAAAATCGAACCAAAAATGTCTAGATTGACGGGACTAAATATTTTAGAATCGACCAAAATTTGTTTAAGACTTTTTAAAAAATGTGGTTAAGATTGTTTAAAGTTGTTCAATATTTGCTAAAAATAACACAAAAATTGTACAAAACGATTAAACTACTGAAAAATTTGATAAAAATTGCAAAAATTACAAAAATATCATTTTAATAACATTTTAATAATTTGTATACAATTTTAAACAATTTTAAATAAATTTTGATAAATTCTAAACCATTTTAATAGTTTTTATGCAGTTTTAAGTAATTTTAAACAAATTTTGGTCTATTCTACGCTATTTAACCGTTTTTAAGCAATTTTAAGCGATTTTAAATAAATTTAGATCAATTCTAAACCATTTTGGCAACACTTGTAACAGTTATACAATTTTAGGCAATTTTAAATAAATTTTGTGGCTTATTGCACATTTATACCCCAATTTTAAAATCCGCTGATACTACCTAAAAACACTGAAGCGAACTATGTGGCAAAAAATGACAGAGAAAATGGCCACGTTTGAGGGGGTTCTGGAACGAAGGCACCATAATGCTTGAAGACCACCAGGAGATCTATCACGCTTTGAACAATGTCAAGCCAAAAATTCACGACTTTCATCCTTCCAGCACAACAGACTAATTCGCAGAATTTTTCATTTCAATTTTTGTACTTCCCTCCAAAAAATCCTAACACGTTTTCTAGTAATTTCCATTCAACCTTATCACGCCCTATCCAATCGTTTAATAATTTCTATTAAACCTCACCACGCCCTGTCCTATTGTTCTGAGCAAACTGCCCAGCATCTCGAGCCTTAGTGGCTTACGATAAGGAAAACAATACATGAATGTCGATTGTGAATAGAATTCTAGGAAAACGAGACTAAGTTATATTTTTCTCCAATACACAATATCCAAACCTTTACAATTCATATATAATTAAATTTCACTTCTTCACCGGAAAAAAACTAGCAAAAATCAATGTCTAGAGAAACACACATAAAATGTTATTCGTTAGCTGGAAAAAAGATTCAATGTCAACGAAATTCCTTTCATTCCAGCCTTTGATTGAAACCCACAGTACACATTTTCCGAAAAAAAAACCTCTTTTTGAAAAACATACGGTTTTACTCACCGTTCAGCGCAACCCTTAAATTATGTAAAATCTTTTTGTGTCTGCAAAACGAAAAGAAAACGATTTCGGATAAGAAGCACCGTACAAATTTAACTTGCAGTCAAGCTCACACATGATAATAAATTACGTTAGAGCAGCTGGATTTTTCGGTTTCTTTACACGTACGAAGTTAAGAGAGAGGTGCAACAAGTGAACATTTTTGTCTTTTTGTACCCGGCAACCTTTACTTGTTCGTTTATTGCTGTATTCAATTTTCTTTTATAGTAAAATTCATAGTTTCTTTCTAGCGGAAAAATACGTGTACATTTGAAGAGTTGATATTTTCTTTTTATGGCAAATAAAGAAAGATTGATGTATTCGAATGTTGATTTTTCGCAGTTTACTACCGAACCGAATAGCGCGAGTGGTTAAAAAATTTTATCACGTTCATTTTTCATATATATTTGACGTAGATGGGTGTGCTAAAGAATGCGGCACGCTTTTTAGACTCGCCTCGGAGTATATGATTTAGACGGCGTTAAGGTAATTATAAAAATACGAGGTGTATTTGGACAAATTTTTACACATTTTTGAAAAAATATACTGTTACATTTTAATGAATGGTAAAGGATCTTATGGTTAATGGGTTATTTTACCGGGCAACCGGGCACATAAAACAGCATGTGGTTTTTAAGGAGAAAAAAGGAATCGGACATAGCAGTTTTACTCCCTTGTATATTACTGCACAGATATACCGCGACCGCAATAAATCTCCGAAACTGAAGTTATAAGAAGGGAAATGAGCGAAAACGTAACTCTTTATTCTTATCTGCACATAAATAAGAGAGGAAGCAGATGCTAACTCAAGGACCAGCCACTGTCAAAGGTCGAACATGAATTTTGTCTTTTCACCAAACTTCATTAGTTTTCGCGTTAATAAGCATCAACGCACGTTTAAACGACGACGCTTGCATAGAAATAGAAGGTAAACCTAACGGCGTTTAATATCACCATTTGCGTCAAAAACCTACGGTCACTTGGCGGTCTTGAGATCAAAGGTTTAAATTTCAACGTCCAAGTTACTCTTGGCATTTGCGGAAATTGCGTAAAATAGGCTTCTTTACGCCCCTTTCCTATACGCAAACAAGTCGTATTCAAAGAAAATCGCGACGTATTTACTTAAATGGATTTTCGTTTACAAATCGTCGCGTATAATCAATCAACGAAATTTGTTTAGATGTCATTTTCAACGCGACCATATTTCGGTTTAAATGGACAAAGATTTAACAAAAGTTAAAGAAATCCACCCTTTCGTTTTTTTCCACATTCACGTTATTCTTTGGCGAAATTCGTGCGTGTAAGTCATTGCATAATGTTAACCGATGCATTGTGCATGGTGTCGTCTACGTGTCGGTATATTCAATACTTTGGCAGACCCGAAGATCGGAAGCGATTAATAGTGCATTGATTTAGGTACGTCGCGAGGTACCAGGTGTTTGGGTTTCGGAAGGGATTTCATAAGGGTTTTGCATATTTCGCGTTATTTTTTGGCTTTTGTCGCCGAATACGATTTTGAAATTGTGTATTGGCTGCGATTTTACTTCATCGAGAAATAACTTTTTTTAGAAATATTGACATTTTTAACGCTCAATTGAATTTATCAGGTAGCCAAAGTTACAAAAAAGCTACAATAAAATGATGGCCTCGCGTCGAAGAGGAAAAAGTTCCATTTAATGAGATTTTTAGATTTAGATGACAAAAAAAAACTACCAGGAAAACTATTGATACATTGTAAGCATCCTCGTAAACGTTGTTTTTATAAATAAACCTTATTTTTTGTGTTATTTTAGATTTACCGGTATTTACAAGTTATTTTATTTTATTTAACATAATTTATCGCTATATTTTTCCCGATTTTTTAAATACTTTTAAGTGCTTTTTCCTTTATTTATTTTGTTTAATTTTTTTTCTAGGAATTTTTGGTTATTTTTTATATATTTTTTAATTTTTTCACTTGAAGATTTTTATGTCCTTTCAAGTCAGCGTTACCATTTTCATGGCAATTATGGGCTGATATTTTTCTTCATTTTTCCAAATATTTTCCCCAAGTTTTTAAAAACTTTTACATGTTTTTCCTATTATTTTTTGGTTTATTTTTTTTTCGTTTTTTTTTTTCAATTATTTTTTGTTTGGTACTATTTTGTAATTTTTCAACATTTATTTTTAAATTGAAGATTTTCGAATTTTCGTACCGTGCCCATTTTCATGAAATTTATATGTTGTAAAGAAAGTAATAATGTGTTGAATTTTCAAGCAGACACCAGGCGATGGGCCTGGCGACCGGCATCCCCCCCCCAAAAAAATATGTAAGTCAAGTTTTGTTTAGTTTATTTTTATTTTGTACTTTAGGCAGAAATACTATTCATTTATTTATTTGAGTTTTATGTATTATATGTTTTTTTTACCAAAAATCGTATTTGTGGTTTCCACAAATTCCTCTTCTCTTATTTTATTTCCCTTTTTCCAAATCGAACCCCAATTTCTTTTCTTATCTTCTCTTTATCCGCTGTAGCTGATCCTCTCCCCAAATTTTTTTCCTCTATGCCACAAAATTTGACTGAAATTATTAGTATATTTGAACGAAATGAATGAAAAAAACACCGTTTTTAAAAATAAAACGCGAAATCGTAATATCGATATCAAACTGCGCATGAAAATCGATTAATCGAATTATTGAAATTGAAATATCAAAACGGCAGCGCTGAAGTCAAAATATCCACATCGAAAAATCGAAATCGAATTATCAAATGTAAATTACCAAAGTCGAAATATCGAAACATCGAAATTGACGCGTCGAAACATCGAATCTTCATATTGAAATCAAAACATCGAAATTAGAAAATTAAAAATCGAAATGGAAAAATAAAAGAAATAAAAATCGGTCGAAATATCAAAATCGAAGCAAGAAAATCGAGATATCGAAATTTCTACTTTAAAATCGATACGTAAAAATCGAAATCGAATTACCAAAAATGTAAATTACCAAAGTGGAGAAGGCAATTTTTTTTAGGGCTTTACATTGTATTTTTGCCATCTGCCCTGTTAAAAATGGCTATTTTTAAGGTCTCCCCTCCCCCTTCGGTCATTTGCGATTTTCAACGCAGAAGTTTTCGTTAATTTTATCAATGTAGCGATGGCTTGCCTAATGTAGTTTTTTTTGCTATCAAGAAATTGGGGTAAAATCATTTTCCAAGGCACTTTTTAGCATTTGGCGTATAAACGATCAACTGACGACACCTTGGGCTCACTGATATAAAAAATTATAAATGAATAGCATTACTAAATATTTTTTGGTAAAAATTTAACATATTTAAATTTTGAATCTAAACTAATTTTTGGACAAAAAAAAGCTGAATTTAAAAAAAAAAATGATAGAGAAAACTAGGCACTATATAAAAATATATTTTGATCATTTTCAGTAATATTTTGCGATGGATATGGAAATACAATTTTGATAATCGTAAATTTCACCTTTTCACCTACTTCAACAACTTCGAGCCCAATTTCGCATAAATTTGGCCATTAAAATTCTCAACTTCAAAGATATCAATTTCATGGTGCCACAAACGAATAAAAAAAATACCCATTGTAAAAAGTACACATAAATTTCATCTTGTTAAAAAAAAATTTAATCAATATTTTAAGAATCTCATAAAAACGCGTATTTTTTTCGCCGCAAAATCTGAAATATAAAAAATTAACCCGAGGAATATTCTCGGAATACGGTGTAGCTCATTACCATAGCAATGTTTTCCATGATAAAATTCCCAACTAACATCGAAACGAAGACGGAAAAGAGAGGAAGGCGCTTAAAAAAAAGGAAACCGTATTATTTTAGCAAATTTATATTTTACCCTTACCCTTAAGACTTAGTTCATTAATATTTTCTTATTTCTTTTGTTTGGCGTTTTTTTTCTTCCTATTTTCAACCCTGTAAAATTCTTTTTAACAATTCCAACGGTTTGAAAAGCGCTTTAAAGTTGCATAACTTTAGGGTTTTAATTTCGGCCTGGAGTCGCGTATCCGCCATAATTCAACGAGACGGATTCCAATTGACCGAGAATGATATTCTAGTTGGAAATTAATCATCTCGAAAACGCCTACCGTTCGGATGTCGCGGTCCGAAGATGAGATTTTGCTAAACAGATGCCACGATATAAATGCATTTTGATGGTGCATACCCTTTGAAAATGCAATAACATTTGCCGTCCACTATGGAAATACCTCGTCATTAATTACATTTTTGTACCCTTTTCTCTCGTTATTCAGGTGGATCGTTGAAAATGTCCAAAATGTACACGTTACCGGTTGAAAAATGGATTTTATACAATTGATTTTTGTTTGAGTGAGTATAACATATACATACATAGGCTGAGTTATACATCAACACACGCTGTTTTATGAAAATGCCACTTCTTTGTTGCTGAATCACCGTCGACCATCGAGCGCGTATAAGGGAGCGTATCGAAAGCACCATATTTACTTTTAACGCTACAACGATGACCACGGTTATATTTTTTACCCCGTTTGGCAATCTTCGCAGCTACGATCGAAGATAATCGATCGAAGGAAATTAAAATAAAGGAACCGCATGTGCTACGAGTGCGAGATGACCAAGATGTATAAACCAATAACCCATATGTTACGGCGTTAATAGAAGGTTGGCGCTAACGTTGCACCTTTGATTTACCGCACGAGTACCTTTTCGGTATTAAATTAAAAAATTAAATATAAAAGATACCGCGCGTTAAATTTAATTGCGGTCAGTTTGAAAAATGCGATTTTCGCCCAAAAATTACCTCCAGCACGCAGCATGCTCTTTCGTGCTCCCCCCTTTTTATCGGGCTTATAATTTGTCCTCGTTCCCGCTTTCCAGGAACTGTCAAAAAAAAACTAACATTATTTAATTAACTCGCCGATGACGCTGCTGCGTGTCGATTTTAGACGTGATACAGCAAAAATACTCATAAAACGAGCCAGTTCAACGAATTGATATTAAATATCGTAATGCGGGTTAATCTACGACTTGCCAGTTTCCAATCTTCCCGCGAGCTTAATTTAATCTAGGTTTTATCTAATTTCCCATTGCAACGTAGACGTGCACTTTTTCATATAATTATTCGATAAACGTACCAGCAATGTGATGCATTCGGTCGTTGAGAATTTACTGAGTATGCTCGTCTTGTGTGCATTGGGAAGAGTATTGTTTTTAAGGGTATTGAAAAATGCCATCTGTGTTGGTAATCACGAATAAGTGGATTTTTCGATCAAAATTATTCACAATTTAATATTTATTCATTTTTGTTTCGTTCGCGAAGAATTCGATATTATATATTTTCCATGGAACTGATATAACGCATCAGTCATATTATGGAATTTAAAAGGTGATAAAGCTAACTTCAAATATAGAATTCTTACAGTGGCGTAGCCAGGATTTTGGCAAAGGGGGGGGGGACGAGTCCAGATAGTCAAAATTTTTTTAAATTAGTGGGAAACCAGAAATTGCAAACGATTTATTTACCTATTCCTTTAATTTATAAACAAACTACGATACGTCGAAACAAACAATAAAAGGCCATGGGGGGGGGGCGGCAATTGCCCCCTTTGCCCCCCCTTGGCTACGCCACTGAATTCTTATAACTAAAAATAATCGAGATAAATTTCATCAAAATTACAAAAATAAATAAAAAATTACTCGAAGCCGGATTCACACTTCATCTGCCACCTTGGCTTGGATAATTCAGTCAAATTTTCTGTTCCCTTTGCCCCCCCCCCTACCCTAGCGACGGCTCGACTTCCGAATATAGCCTCCCAAATAATATCTATAATTTGAGGACAACACGTTAAAAGGATTTTTTTACAGGACAGGAGAAATTTTAAATTTTTCTAAAACGATTTTTAAATTGAAAAAATTGAAAAAATATGAGATAAAAAAATTACTGAAGTGAAAAAAAAGTAAATAATTTTTATATTTCATCTCAAAAATGAGAGATTTTCATCATTTTTGAAGAATTTTTCATAAACAATTTACTATAAAATCATTAAAAACTTCTTAAAAGGTTGTTAGAAGGAGAAGAGGGGGGGGAATTTCCAAATCCTCCCTTAAAATCGGCGCTGTTACAGAAAATGTTATAAATGAAATCAAAACAGATGTCTCATTAAAATTCAATTTCCAATAGGCTGTTGTTCCAATAATTTTCCAATAAATTTGATCCATTCTCAAAATGCTCAATTAGATCTATATATTTATGTTTAGCAGGGCTTTTGATTTGGAAAAATTTGATCACTTTGTGATTTAATCGATTCAATCGATACCAACTGAAATCGATTTAATCGACTCACATCGATAATTCAAATCGATTTGAGTTGAATGGGTCGAATCAAGTCGAACGGTGAACTCGATTAATCGACTTGAAATCGATTTGAATTGAATGGACTGACTAATCGATTCGTTTGCTCGAGAACTTGATCGATCAAATCGATTCAATTCGATTACAAGTCGATTAATCGAGTTCGCCGTTCGACTTAATTCGACCTATTCAACTCAAATCGATTTGAATTGAATGGACTGACTAATCGATTCGTTTGATCGAGAACTTGATCGATCAAATCGATTCAATTCGATTACAAGTCGATTAATCGAGTTCGCCGTTCGACTTAATTCGACCCATTCAACTCAAATCGATTTGAATTGAATGGACTGACTAATCGATTCCTTTAATCGAGAACTTGATCGATCAAATCGATTCAATTCGATTACAAGTCGATTAATCGATTAGATTGTTCGATTCGATTTGACTCCAACTCAAATCGATTTCACCGAATTGAATCTGTTTGAGTTAATATATCCGAACGATTGAATCGATTAATCGACTTAAAATCCAATGAATCAAACTGGACTAATCGAATTGCTAGCTGAAGTTGATTTTTCGCAAAAATTCATCAATTCCAGTAGGATACTTTCATCTTACAGAAACTTCTGTTCGCAGATTATCTACGCTTCATCCCTCAATTTTGAACTGATTTAAAAACTCTATTTCAAAGAACTAAATTGTTTTCTCTTTCGATGAAAGAGTTATTGTGAACCAAGATTACCATAGAATGAACTTTTCCGCAAAATAACCCCATCAAGAATTGTCTATGATTGAGATTAACATATTCTTAGTTCCAACGTGACCGACATTGTAGGATAAGCCATGGGGCATCTCGCTGAGAACGGTCGGAATCGTGGGAGAAAATTCACGCTGGGTGTTCAATTGTTCATGGGCGATTTTTTCTTAATTTATTCTTCTCATACAATACACAAGATGAATTTTCAGCTGAGGCGTAGGTTTTTTTTTGCTTACGCGTCATTCCACAAGAATCCACCCTTTACTGTGTCTTTAAATAATTGTATCACCTTTATTGCTCGCTCCTTTGAAAAAGTATATTTCTGCGCAACTTATTGTCTGAATTTTCGGTAATTGAAATAATTTAATTTTTTAGCCATTTTTCTACTCAAAATTCTAAAAATTTACATTGCAACTTAACTTCCTCTAGACTGGAAAACTTGTTCAAAGCGTGTTACTATCAAATCATCATCTTGAAAAATATAAAATAATAAAATAACATCCTAATAAAGATAATTTTGAAAACAAAGACCTTTCGTTTTCAACCTCACCATTCATGACATCGCAGGATAAAAATTAAACCAAGGTCCTCATCTAGGCTACCCGTTTCACGACGCAACTACAAAATCACACCCGTTTATGCCACATTTGACCGAACATCTCGTCAATCGGTGGATTTTACCAGGTTAAGGGTTTTTTTTTTCACAAGACGGAGAACGCGTTAAGATACAAATAATTTATTACGAGTTCGAACCGCCCGCCACAGGAGGGACTTGACGAATTCACAATCCGGCTTCTGTTTCATTTTATACTTTGCATTGATTTCGTAAGCTTGGCAGCGGGTTCTTTCTACATTCTCGGTTATTTATGGTAAACGGCTGCTGAATGTACATTAACTGACCATGCACACGATGGTATTCCTTGGAAAAGGGTCATTTCGTATCCTTTGATTCCTTTTAAAATAACAAAAACTTGAAACAGATATGTTCCAGAATACCGCCCCTCTCTTTACGTACGAGTCACCATCCAGAGAAATACTCCGCGACAAGAGGATGTAATATTTTACGATTTTTCGAACATTTAACGTGGTTATTTATCTTGCCAACGGATTCCGCTACCGAATTTCGCCTTTTACATAAATCAGACACGGACACGAACTCTTTGACCGAATGATCGTTTTTTCCACGTATTTTTACACAATTTTATTCTTTCGTGAATAATTTAATTCTCGATGAAGCAGCTGAGCATTAGGCGCGCATTGTGAGTTTTTATAGAGCCAACTAGATCAGTTTTTATATAGTTTTAGTTTTATGTAAATTACCTTTTTTTTGTGGGGGGGAGGAGAACAGGAGAAAAACAGATTAGGGTTAATTCGCCATTATTTCGGCAGTTTTGCTCGAAAACGGTAATTTGCGACGAATTTAACAAAATTAAATTGAGAAATTATAGAAGTATCTATTTCCTTAGTAGGTTTTAAATTTCGAGGAATAACATATTCGTATGAAATTGCTTCAAAAAAATTACGCGTTCGAAGCTTCGGGAAAAAATTAATTTTTTTTTTTTGAAAAAATTACCCATGCGTGATTAATTTCCACGTTGAAATTTTTTTCAAAATGAAAACAAATTCGAGATAAAAATACGCCCATAAAAGTAAACGCGAAAAAAAGTTGTTAAAAAACAGTTGATATAAAATATTAAATTATTATTCATAACGTTTCCAGGCAAATCTCATTCCTCCTTTCAAATCGTCTACTATACGACTTTATTAATATCATCGTATTGCATGTAACATATGCGTTTGTTTTCAGGGAGAGCTCGACTTATGAAATTCAAATCGATAGTTTTCAACTCGATAATGTAACTTCTCGGAATCTGTTTAAGAAATTATTTTTAGCATAATTTCGCGTAAGTTTTGAAACAAGGAACGAGAAATTTTTACCGAAGTTTGGCTTGTGTTTTCGACGAAAAAAATGCGTTATTTATTTAAAATATTACGTAACGTTCATTGCGTGATATATTAGACATAAGGAAAGTCACGTTAGATACATGTTACCTTATGTCACGTGACATGTCATGTTACAAAACAAATCAATGACGTATTGCACCTTCTTAGCAATAAACATCAACGAAAGCTATGCATGAAATGTCACGTGACATGCATCATACAACAAATGTCACATGACATTATCAGCTACTAATATCTTACGTAACATGTCACCAACAATGATCCCGCAGAAAATGTCACGCACATGTCATACAACAGATAACACACAACACGAGTCATATAACAAGACACATGATATGAGTCATGTAACAAGTAGTCACACAGCGTGTGTCGTATGACGAATGTCACGCTACATGTATCATACCACAAATAACACACAACATCGGTCGTATATCGAAGGTCGCACGACATGAGTCACATAACAAATGTCACATATGACATATGTCATGCAACAAATGTCACATACCATTTTCAACTACGCATGTTTTATCCAACACGTCATAAACGATATTGAGAACCACTGATGTAACATGACATGACATACGAGAACATAACGTAGCATGTCATGTGAGTACAATACGGCACGTGGTTTAGAATACGTCACATTACAAAATGTTACGTGACTAAATGTCGCAAGACCTTCTAAAAAATTGTCTTTTTTTTAGGGTAGCGTCGCAAATTGGAATGATTGCGTTACGTAACCTACTCATGATGAAAAACTAACGTCGTAATATTATTTATCTTCACTTGATCGTTGTACCCAAGTAAAACTGAAGGAAACGAGACGAAAAAGTATTGTCAATAAACGAATCATCTTTTATATTTGAAATTTTCAATTCCTGCCATCAAAAGTCAACGAACCTGACGCAAATCTATACAACTGTTAAGAAAATTTCAACAAATGAACTCACACATCTACACCATCGAACGATATTACAAACAATACAACGATTTCTTATCAAAATAACTCTTATCATCGCTTCAAACAGAAAACCCTCGTTGTTTAAAGACTGATGTACGCATTACACAACACAAACCTCAAAACATCGGCAATGCTCATCTGTCGCCAAACCCAAACGCATACACCTTTACCATAACATAGGTAATACGCCCCTTGAAATACACCGCAAAAGGGTTAAAATTGTGTACAACCTGCGACAAAATATCAATAATGTATCGATAACGGATGAGATACGTTTGAATAGGCAGAATTAACAGGCGGTCACCAGATTATGAAAACAAAATAAGGTGAACGGCCTGACAGAATTCTGCGGTTAAATATGTTACCAATAACAAGTGCAAAAACTCTTAACAAAAGAATAAAAGCATTCCTGAATCAGACAGTAATTCGTTTCACCCCTTTCCAACCGTAAATATATTACAACCCTAAAACCCTTTTAGCCGCCTTTAATACGAGCCTATCTCTTAGTCCTTTACAGGTCTTATACCCTTTCGATTTTTACCGATATATTTTTGAAGGGTTCAATATATTTTTGATATTTCTGACACGTTATTACTTTTCCTTTGCCGATATTACCAAATACTCGAAACCGTTCCGCTGGTCCGAGCAAATACATTACTTTGTATTTACTTTTATGAAATTATTTTTCGAAATTTACTCGCGCACGATTTTACCACTTAACGTAAATATTTTCGGTAAATATATCTTCGGCTAAAGTTAATATTTAGGGGGAATTTTTCAAGTAGACGTTGCTAGCGTATATTGCAAAAGAAGTATCGAATTTGCTGATGTAAGCGATCTAGTGGTGGGTTTTTGTTGCTTGATGCAGACTGAAAAAACTGGTGCGGTTTTTGAAGCTCTGGTATTTCGAGAATTCATGTCAGAAGCTCTTCAGTGTTGCTTAAAAGTTTGTATCAAAGTTTATTTTGACTTGAGCTTTGTTCAGTTGATTTGGAAAATGTTCAATAACTACAGACTGGTCATTTTGGGAGCAGGTATTGCATCCTTTTGTCTCGACTTTGGTACCAAATGATGTGCTTGAATGGCGCTTCGTTGGATTTACCATCCTTTTAAGAATCTCTGTCAGCAATCATGCTGGCAGCATTTCCAAATCAATCAATCTAGCTGCTTATAAATTACACCTGAGGAGCACTTGGAATTGGTTTTCAAGCACTTAATATACTCGTAAGAAAAAGAAATGCTTTTTTTTACCAAGAGTCAACAATCGAATGAATTATTTATTTATTTATTTTTAGCGACGGCTTCAGCCATTATTGGCCATTTCGCCCGACCACAATGTTTACAGTGACTTATACAATTTTGTTATTTTCAAATAATGAGCTAGTTTTGTCATGTTCTTGATATCGTCAATTTACCGAAATATTCCAAAATAAAAACAACTCACAACCTCTTATGGCAACCATGGAAAGAGTAAAAAGAGGAAACATCATCAACAGAAAAACCTCCAAGTCGTATGGGATACCCTTTCCACGTTGAACCTACGAGGCTCAAATTTCTGTGTGAAATGTAACCAAAGGGTTGTTAAAGGGTTGATGAAGGAAAAGTGAGATGAGAAAAGGTAAAAGTGGTCTAGACGTAACATCCGAATACAGTTTTGATCTCGTTTTGTTATGGTAATAGCTGGCATATCCTCGATTTCCCCACTTTCTTTTCATATAACAAGCATCCACGGTAACACATTACATCACTTTTCAACATCCTTACCTCGGGGATGCCTTGTTTCGAGGAATTCTACAAAATTACCATATGTAACTTTCTAATAGTAGAAATAAGATCAGTTTGCTCGACTCATCGACTCTATTTCAATAGCCAGTTACTCATCGAAGAAAAAACATCAGTCCAATTTTTAATTTCTTCCCCACTTCAAACCAATAAGCCCGATGCAAATAAGCATCGTTAACTAAAAGCTCAACACAGATCGGTGAAAATTCGACGAATAAAAAAAAACAACCTCATACGAAATACTCAACTGCTTTCATGGTCTATTTTGTATAAAATTTTAAAGAAATGTTCCGCTAAGCAACCCCTTTTTTTGGTACATTAGTACCTCACCATTTAGTATGAATAGTTATTATGCAAATTATAAAAGGGATAAGACCCTGATGGGGAAGTAAAAAAAATGCATGTGCATCCATCGCGTAGATTATATTCTTTATAGCTGTTGGAAAAAAAGTAGCGAGTAAAGGATTAAAGAGGGTATAATTTCGAGAGGGAAATGTGGAAAAGTACCGAAGAAAAATATCGTTGGATTTTTTTCTTTTTTCTTCCCGGTGATAACAATATTTCCGAATGTCGCGTAGTTTTATCAGCTAAATGAAGGAGTTCGTTTTTATATTTTATCATAATTCTAAAATTATACTGATATAAGGGTTCAGATTCCTTATTTATTCAATTTTTACGTGTTCGATATATATCACGTTGATTATAGAAATTTTTCTTTTTCAAGACATCTGCCTAAATAAGATACCTCTCTATAAACTTGCAAGACTTCCGCGATGGATTTGGCAAACAATACAACAAAACAGAATTCGATTTAATTAAAGAGAGCGAAAAAAAAAACTCTTTGAAAAAAAAACATCACCCACAAGAGATAGCATTGAGGCGATGTAACCCTTACGTTGGAAATGCTTTAGACCCACGTGCGGAATGGTAAAGGCTTTCGCTCGACCGGTAAGGGATGATGCAAAGCAATTAAAATGAACGTTGGCTACGTTCAACCCTTACTGTCAAGGGGTAAAAATACATGTATAAAAAGTGGAGTTTAGGGTAGCGTCTGGGGTAAAAACTCAAGTATTGATTTTTTTCCTTACCCCTAAGACAGTACTGAATATTAGGGTCGAAAAAATACTCCGTGTAAAAAGAGAGGGTTGAAGTTTTTTTTTGCTCACTCAAAGGGTGAAGCGAGTTAAAAACTTTTGTCGGATAAATTCGAAGAAGTTTTATATTTTCTTAGGTTTCTTTTAATTTAGAAAAAAGCGACGAATTCGGCCTCCGTTATCAAGTCGACACGGCCAATGGAAAGCATGAGAGGAAAAAAAATACAAAAAATAAAGCTCTCGTTGGGAAAATGAAAAAGTGTTTCGCATTTATTAGATTCTAATTAAATGTTTCAAATGCTCCTTTCCGCGTCGTGTTTAATTTGAAAAAATTTTCATTTTGGTCTTCTGTGTTTTTTTACGGTTCGCCGAATTTCAAACTCGCTCAAACGAAATTAAAACTAAAATTTGTAAATGAGACTAGCGAATGGATTACAATACCGAAAGACTTTTTTTTACTCTTGAAATATATATTTTTTACGCTTATACTTTGTTAAAGGTTTTTGCGGGCGAGATTAAAAAATTCTCATTAATGTTTTGTTATTCAACGGACCCGAATGTTAAAACAATAAGGTTGATGTAAATTTTCAACTGATTATAGCTCCTTTAATTTTGAACTTTGCTAAAAAATTATAATAACTTGTTTTGCGAAGCTTTAAAAGTTCTATAAAATGTGTTATTTTCGGTTTTTGCCTATATTAAAGTTTAAACGAGTTGTAGGGCTTTGAAATTTTTAAATAATTATTGCTCTTGTATAATTTTTACAACACTAAAAATATTCCATAAAATAGCTGCAATGCAACTTTGCTCGCAAGTTACAGACTAATTAGTCATCCTTATTGGATAATTCATTAATATGACCTATGCGACCTTTTCAAAAGGTTAAAATGTTTCAAAATCTAGAATCCTGAACGGTTTCAGGATATGACAAGTATAAACCTGTGCACGAATTATTTCCTCCTTTACATGCTCCGATTCCCTATAATATGAATTTAATAATTAAAAAAATGAAATTGAAAATTTGTTAATAAATATAACAATAATAAAAATTATTCCTTTGTTCTAACTTTAGTGACGTTTTAATTCCGTTTTGCTTTAAGTCCTTCGCGTTTATCGATATTAATATATCACATTTCCAACAAACAGATATCTCATGTTTTATATCAGTTATGGTTACAATTGATAAATGGTAATTGTGAATGGTACATACATATATGTTTGAATAAACTATATTTCGTCTCTAAACAATTTATAATAACAATAGTAAAAGTTATTATCAATTCGAGCAAATATAAACACTTTCTAAGAGAATACTCTAATACATGCAACCATCTCGTATGCGGAACATGAGTAAGCAGTTATACAATTAAAAGCGCACGTATGCGTTACTTTGCCCGAATGTAATGACTTTTTAAATTTTGACTTCCTTCAAAATAAGGAAATTTCTATCTCTAGAAGTGAATGATTCAAAAGGGAGACTAAAATTATATCAACTTACCCATTCAAGTTTATGAACTCGTATACATGATAAATCCAGCAACGAAATCCTGCAACAAAAGTTATAAATTTTATTAACGCGATTTTCGCTTCACGTGGAATTTTTTAAAATCGTGTAATTTCAATGGCGCGAAAACGGACACATGAGAAATATTAAACATTTATCTATAGCTAGTTATGAAATCTCAATTGTAAAATTAACGTTCCGTTTCGTGCGTCAACTCAATACGAGAGTTTTCCAATTAAGAAAAAAACTGCATACGATGAGATTCTCTACATTATAATAGGATTAGATATTATGAAAATTAAGGTCATTTATAGCGACGGAATTTTTAATTTTTCTCTTGAAAACCACTAATGTGGAATACCTTTCCGTCATCTTGTATTTTTTTTCAATTATACCCGATTGCTATACGAGAGAATTATGAGTTAAAGAAGGCATTATGAAGAACAACAACGTAATTAACGTGGTCAAAACTAAATGATATAACGATCCGGCGCTAACGTTGCTCCTTTATTATTGTGCAATGTGTTATTTTGTCGAAAACAAATCGTTTCCTCTCTGCTTCGTAGCCCGTAGCATTGTTACATGATGTAACGGCCGACCTTATCATAAACGATTTTTACTATCGAAATTACCTAAGGTAGGGTATCTTGCATATTTATGAATTAATTTTCTAAACGAATTGACAACCTTGTACGAGTTGTCATCTCAATTAATCCTGTGATATCGATGGGGAACGGTTTAGAATTTTTTCATACATTAATTTTTCTTTTTTTTTTTGCAGTAAAACCATAAAAATTGATATAAAGGTAAAAATGTATCCATTGTACTTTAATATCAACCAATCAACTACTCACATCTTGAAATAATAAAGGAAATTTTCATAGGTGACAATTTTTTGTCAAGTTTTAACAATAGGTACACTATTCATTCATGATAAATGACCTTGAAAAATACAATGTACGTTGCACTGTCTACCATTCATAATTACCCCCTGCCTCACTCATTTTTATCAATTAAAAAATTGTTCAGCTTTTTTTTCATCTTAGAAAACGTCGGTTGCAAAAAATATTACGTTTTCCTTTAAGTTTATCCAATTATTCGAAATGATTTCGAATGAAAAAAAGTGAAATGCTTTAATTCTTAAAAGATAAAAGGGTATTATAGAGTATTTTTTTCAAGTTATGCTATTAAAATTATTTCTTTTTTTTTATGGAAAATTTTTGACACGTGAATGAAATGTTGGCCCGTTTATATGAAATTTTGTGAAATTGCATTAGATATTCTTTTGTCCCCCCTCCCCCCCAAGAAATAAGTTAAATTGTCTGAATCTAAAATATTATGTTTTCAAAAAAGAGTAATAGGCGTAATATTATTAAAGTAAACTCTATAAGTAACTGTTATCTTTTGTTTATATCGATATTTTTAATTTTTTATCTTGAAATTTGCATGGAAAGAAATTTCAACTGAGATATTCATTCGAATATTTTTTTAAGATTATGCATTTGTATCTAAATAAGAAACGAAAAATATAAGCAATCATAGAGCAACAACTGTTACCTACTATTTATTATTATATTAAATTTTTCTTCATATTCAGCTCTCTTCGTGTGTTTTGGTTTAATCTACTCATACTTAGATTCGAAGTTTCGAGTCGTACGAGTTGCATTATATGCTACGTTACTAACCAATTAAAAAAAACTTTCAATTTCATTTCCAGTATTCACTATTTATAGTGAAATGATCAATGCAGTTGAAGATAAAAGTTTTCTGACAGGTTTGATAGAAAATTCATTATCACTATCATTATCAACATGTGAATCTTTTATTTCATTGGTTCTTTATCAAATGCAAGATTAGAAGTGACCAATGAAATCGAAGATGAATAATGATAATAAATTTTTGACCAATGACAATCAAGATGAATAGTGATAATGAGTTTTTTTTTATATCAAAACTGTCAGAAAAAGTAATTATCACTCACTGTCTTCGTCACTATTTTTTTATCATTAATTTCACTGATGAGTTTTTAACAGTGACAGTGAAACGATTGGAAATAACTTATGAAATTGAAATGTAATGGTGATAACGATGCTTTTCAAGATTAGTTATGCTAGCAACATGCACAACAAAGCTTGAGTTTTGTCAAAAGATGGAATCATTTCTCGATAGTAGATTGTTTACCATCGCTACTCGTAGGTACCAACAAAATTACCCTTAGAAATCATGTTGTTCTTTGAAAGCGCGAACAAATGTGATTATTTAACTAACCACGATAGAACTTGATCTTCTAATCTACTCGTTATGAAAACTAAACGAAGGACTACTATGCGTAAATAAACATATTCTTCATATACTCACCCACCCTTTTGAATTTCTGTTCAAGACGCAGTCTTGCAATTAAATCAATGTTTCCGATGAATTTTTCCACGTAATACAGCACCACATCCTGTCAACATTTTAATAACACAATATACCACGTGTAAATGCAAGATGCCGCTGATAACTTGTAAATAATGTACACCGAAAATTATTTGTTAAAGCAAACCCAAAACTTGCGAAAAAGAATACGACTAAAAAAAAGCTAACATTTGAATACGTCGATGAAAAATTTAAAATTGCCTCAAACAAAGGAAGAACTTGTAAGAATAATAAGCTTTTCAACAGATCGTTAAAGGAAAACAAACTTACTTCGAAATCACGTGTTTGAATTTGCACGATGGGAAAATTTTCACGAAAACGGTTCGAATATAAAGTACCTACGAAGAGATCGGCGCGTGTGGGACTACCGCACTACATAACGTTAGAAGTCTCAACATGTGTGTGAATGAAAGGAGCAAGTGGAAATAGCAGTACAGGTTGAAAGTGGATATGCACCAGAAAATACGCCGCAACCCGCAACTATGGAAAATCCACGCAAAATTCAAGTACAAACTACGATAGAAACGTTATACCGACGTCGCACTGATAACGTGGTCAGTTATAGTAGCGGTATTTGCGCGCGCTGAGCAACGTGCGCTGATAAACCATACTTCGGGTTAAATACGCCCCTACGACTTGCTTGCTTCGTTTTTACCGGCTTTCGACTTTCATTTAATTCGTAAATTAATTTGTAAGCGATGCCATTTCAAAATGGGAGTTTTACTCGGCATTCGGCGGCGATTAGATTTAATTGATACCGCGTTTTGTGCTCGAGATGTAAATTTTGACTCAAAATTATGAATGGGCAGGGTTTAATGTTGCAAAAATGGTAATTTTTGTTTATCGCAATGGCCCTCGAAGCGAGTGTATCTTCGATTTTTTTTCTTCGTTTTAGCTTTAGGTGCATGATTTATTAGGTACTTCATTAAATATTATATAGTAAGTTGGGGCAGCTTTGTTGTTTTTTTTTCACCTTTTTTCAGCATTTCTTATTGGCCTTACTAATCGTGATTTCTTAATTACTTGACAGCATCGTTATAGGATTAGTTTTAAAAAGCGATGGTTTATTTTATGAAAATACAATTCGGTACCTAATTTCACGCAAAATTGCGCATTGAATATGAATTGTTGACATTTGCTTACACTTCATATTTCATAAAAAATTAGCTTCAAGAGTTTAAATGCAAAATTAACAATCACGCTTCATCCCCCTTCACATAGTATGGATAGACACACATGAGAACGGAATCAAATTGTTGAATCTCAAATTATTTTTTACCTAAACAGAAATCATCTATCCAAGTATGCACAAAAATAAACATGTACAGCTTCTCTTAAACTATCAACGAAAAGTTTAACCACCCTGTGTGAAGTTTTGCGTTTGCGTGCATTGCATCTAGGGATCCTCAGTGAATTCTGGCTCCTCCTACTGTTTGTTAAGTTTGTAGTGAGTCATAAGATGAGACCAGAAAGTTCATTAAAGATTACGTCACTCATTAAAACTGTTGTTTCTCGCTTTTCACTTCTCATAAATTTGAAACGAAATAGGGGAACGTTAATTTTGAAGTTTGCTGTTAAGAAACCATTGTTGTGTTTTAATTTTGAGCAAATCAAACCGTATTTCGAGAAATCCCCATAAGATTTAACGTTAAAGCGTATTAGGGTGTTTTTATTATTGATGGTGAATGAAGTTATTGTAGAAGTTACCTACCTAATTACTACAGGCGAAATTCATTTTATTATTTGCGTTAATTTATTCAGTGCGGTTTTGTTTATTTATTATGTCGGTATCTATGCTAGGTCTATTTTATTTTTATTGATCTAGGCCTACTAAAAATTGGGGCCTACTCATTGAAGTATCACTAGATGCATTTATGGGAACACCAAATTTTGAAAATTTACCTACGAATTAAGTAGGTATAAATATTGTATTAATTAATTAGAACATTGCGTTTGAGGAATTCTTTCTTTAATCAACTTATATTTTACTAATGCTTTAGTATTCATGTAAAAAATTGAATTTATTGTAAAATTCAAAGATCGGTAAATGATTTGAATAGATCCTTTCCAAAAAAAAAAAAATACTATCTCTGAAGTAAGCACTAAAGAACCGGTTTAATTTTATTTCATTCCATCTTTCACCTTGAAATAATGCAGCAGAGGACATTGGAGTGTCGCAACCTATTGCTGGTTTCTAGAACTTCGAAAAATCTTTCTTTTTGAAATGAATAAACCTGTATGTACCTAGATGGGGTTATTACGCTTAATTATACAAATTACATTAATGTATGGTATTCTATCCTTCAAACTATCTTTTTCCATTTCCATTCTCATTTCATCATCGACTTCGACTCCAATTAAGCTGTGATCCGAGAATAGAAGTCAGAATTAAAAATAAAAAAAGTGTAATTTTGAAGTGCCATGTTCACCTCTTCTTTTTCTAACCATCAATTGCCTCAAGTTTGATTGTTTTTTGAAAATTGGAACTTGATCCGTAAATACATATAATAAGTCGGTCAACTAGAAAAGGAATTTTTCTATTTTCATTATTTGTTATTTAAAAAAACTGTAGTCGGGGGAGGGGGGGTCTACATACCTAGAAGGAAATTTCACCCCCTGCGGATTTGACGTAGCTTAAGTCGATACATAATACGTTTATTAAAAAAAAAATGATGATAATTAAAAATGTTCTTCATCAAATTTCTCACAAATTATAATACTGTATAAACGTTGTTTATGTGAGACGCAATGCTGGTGAGAAAACTCTGCTTGAAGTCATCTTAAATTTTATACGAAATATTAATTTTAAGTTTTTATGAATTGAATAGCGTTCAATGTCTTGTCTGGTGCCTGTCTACAGATTTCCTATCCGTAAGAAATTCACTACGCAACCATTATTAAACATTATGGACTTTTTTAAGCAAAATTTAGAAAAGAAAAAATATTTTTAAAGCTAATATTGCATAAATCTCAACGAAATTTATATCAATTGCTGCAGAATTTTAATATCTTTAATTCATATTCATACAAAATTTCACAAAAACCTCTTTATTTTTGTTAAAAATCAAAAAAACTCGTATTCCTTCCGTAAACCGCGTGCATTTTTATTGATTTTTATCCCCCTTGTTTTTAACTCGATTCTAGCGCTTGAAGTGAGCATGGTAGAAAGGTAAATTTCAATTATCAGTCTGTGGGTTACCCAATCTTTGAAAATTTATCTGTGACGCTGCGTTGCTCCTTACTCAGGATCTAACAAGGAGCCAATCTTCGACACTTCCATTTTCGCCCTCTTCACCCTTCTTGGTTGTTTACCCACTGATTCTGAATGACATACATGATCTCTGTTTGAAAATTCACGTACACAAACTGATCAAAGTTTGCTAATGAAAATGTAGCGATTTTAGTGTGTAATTATCCGTTGTATATTTTGTATAATTAATTTTATAATTAGTTTTTCCACCGGAGTACTTCGTTTACAGAAAATGCTACTGAAATGGAGGATTCTATGTTTTCTGTAGCCAAATTGAACAACGGCGCTATCAAACACGAAATATCACCTAGGAAAAATCATTTAATTTCATTATTCAAAGTAAGTTATTGTCGAATATTTTCGCGGAAATAAGTCCCTGTATCGAGTACTATGTGGAATTAAATCACTCCCAAACGACATAACGTTTCGTTAATTGGAAATAATTCGGGAAAATCAGATGTTACTTAATGTAGTGATAACGTAGTTAATTGTTTACATTACGCTATAATTAGATTAAAGCCGGATTATAATGCTGAGGTTTCGTTTTTCGCAGAGTTTAGAACTTACTTTGACGGATAAAAAGAAGAGATATTTCGATAAAGTGCAATCGTTGGTTGCAGCTTGGGAACAAATCGCGAATTTTGTATCCCTGACATCTTCCGAATCACCTCAGCCCGCTTTTGATTTCTTATTCATGTACGTTACTTCGATCATGATTAATTCTTCAGTATAATCACGGGTTTCTTCTCGTTTACAGAAATACTTTACGATTCGTGTTACGAGCAGATTGGCCGCTATGTAGTCCCGCCCTTCAGACTCATTTATCTGTAACGTTACAACGTTTTATTAACGATCTCACTAGATCTGGAAGATATCGATGTATTTTGGAACAATGTCGTGTACTTGAATCTGTCGTAAAAGATCCTTGGGATAATCGCAATCAGGCAGTTTTAAATAAGATTTTGCAATCACAAAATGTTGATCCTGAAGGTAAATTGAATACGAACATGACGAACTCTGGACGCCAATTGATACCTGTAATTTTCACAGATTGCATCGAGTATTTTCAATCGGAAAATGGTAAAGTTATCGTGGTTCGATTGGAGATGCTTTTGGAATCAAAATGCGAAGACATCGCTATTCATTTGTCAAAAATGTGTCTCGACACGATCAATAGTTTCAATGAAGATGTAGAAGATGTCGATGCGTTGTTGGATTTCAATCAAGATGAAATCGACTACATAACCGATATTTATTTCATTTGTTTATACAAAACCAAAAAGATCCCCGAACTTATTGCCGAAGTAAGTATCAAGTGAATAAATAAGAATAGTCCTTTTCACATGTGGAAATATGTCAGCGGGCGACGATTCTTTATCAACACAAGATAACGCTTCGCATCGTCGTTATTGAATAAAAACCCGTTCTTCCATTGTTCATCTCTCTTATCTGTTGTTTAATTACAGATAAAGAAGTATCAACTGGATGATGGCCTAAGACTACTGCAAAGGTATCGTAAAGATGGCGTAGGAGGGAAATACAACGAACATTGTAAAAACGCCAGGGTTTGGAAATGTAACAAAAAGCTGATTGATTTATTTTCCAATACTCTGCTCACCAATGCTGTTCTCCATGAAAATCTACTAGAATCGCAATCCCAACTAGAAGATATAATTACAGAATGGGCTGCTGTTCAGACTGTCGACGGAGTACTTCCTTCTCTGGCGTTGGAAATGATAAGGAAATTCGTCATGATTGCTCCATTTTCCAAATGCATATATCCGTTTTGTTCGTTTCTGATGCGTAATGTAAGTAGTAATTGTTTAGAGGTTTTCGATTGACTGGAAATTCTACGTCTTGAGAATTTTATCGTTCAAGTTGACAAATGTTTCTTTGAATTTCGGTGTTTGATATATTTCAACAAAAGATCTACACACATAAAGTGACGTTGGAAAATTGTTTTTTACAGTTATATTTAGAAAGCGTTTCACCTTTTGTGTTTTCCCTTTTTTTTTCCGTCAATCAAATGATTTCTGTAGTTTTCGTAGTATCGTTCCTTTATTCTGTTTCGTTATCTAATCCTTATCTTGACGTGATAAGGTGTTGTTTTAATAATGAGAAATGACTCGTGTGCATTTTTTATCGGATAATTTTGACTAATGAATATGATAGAAATTTTGCCGCTTTAAATATTCATTTCTTCATTCTGAGTCCAATAAAATAATACGATTTTTCATCAGAATACCTTCCGGTCATGTTTTTTGGTCGCATTTTTTCAAAAGCTCTAGCCTTTCCGGATTATTTGTAATTCTTTCCCATAAAAAATTCTCAAGACACATTCGACGCTTTCACGTGATCAACTCTTCTGAAAATATGTTCTAATCAGTTTTCGTTTTTTTCCCATCAGGGCAATCGCAGAGAACAAGACTTCAACATGGTGGCTAGATGTTTGATACGGGCCATAAACCAAAACATGAACGAAGTCGAGCAACACCGAGTGAGTCGGGAACGTGATAAAATGAAAGAAACGTACAATCAACTATCGAACGGATACCTTCTATTGTCTGATTTACTGAACGAATATAAAAGTATATATCAGGAATGCCTACTGACGTCGTTTTCGGTGACGCCGTCTCGCGATTGTTTGCAAACCATAGAAGACTTCGTTACGAGGAATTCGATTATACGCGATCCAGAAAGAAACGAGACAATGGAATCGGCCACCGGAAACGATGTGGAATCCGACGAAGTACCTTTGTCTTCGAATATCAACGCAGAACAATCCACAGAAGTTGTATCTTCGATAGTTGAATCTCAGAATCCCGCTAACGAAACCACATCTGCAACGCAGGAAAATTGCGTAAATGAAGTATCTCCAGTCAAATCGCAAAATGCCTCGGAAGAAGGTTCGTCGATGATGGATAAAAATCTTCCATCAAGGAATCCATCATCTTCCGGAGGTATTCCTGATACTAGCAATTTAAACGAAATTTTTGAAAGTATGGGTGTTGCGAATGACGCCGAAGGTCGAATCAAAGATGAACCCGATTCTGATGCGATTAATACGCTAATAGATTTGAGGAATGGTCCAGCTCCGGCGTACCTCGTCGAAGTGGAGAATTTAACGGTGGATGATAGCATTAAGACAGATTTAAATACTATATTGGGGTATAAACGTTACCATACATTGACTTGGGAGTTAAATTGGCCCGAGCTGAAGAAGAATTGCGAACAATATTTGGAGAATTTCGAAAAAACCGGTTTCGACGACGTCAAGCTTCAGTATTTAGATCTAGATTATAATCTATTCAAAGATCGCCCAATTAATTACGACGAATTTGGCATTGAAAAGGGTTACGAGCATTATGCATTTAGTCCGCAACATGGAGATTCCGAAGAAGAGCAATCATCCACTAAGAAATCCGCTGTTAGCTCCTACGACTCAGAAGAAGATATCGCGTTGATATATCGCAAACGTCGCAAAGCCATCGATAGCGATTCCGATAGCACTTCTGAGTCAAAATCTAGAAAGAAACGTGGTCGGAAAGTGAAATCGAAAGATGAAAGGACGAGGCGTAATTCAAAGAGATCCGATTCGGCTAGCAATGCCGAAGACGACATCGATGCTATTCGACCATCTAGAAGTAATCCGAACTCATTGAAGGAGCTGAGACAGTTCCGATTCACGTCGATGAAATCTCTAGCTGATGGTGCCAGCTCGAAGCCCGAACGAGAGGTTGATACTAAACAGATGGAAGAGCTGAATCAACTCTTAGCTGATTCGTGCCAGTTACTCGATTGCGTGGAAATACCCCCGGTCTCGCCTAGATTCAACGTCTACGACGTCATCCTGGAGGAAACTCTTGTACCGAGCGATTCGGCAAAACGGTTACCAAAAATAGAAGAATTAAGTAATTACGAGAGTTTACTCGACGAAAGCATTATGCCGGAGCCAGCTCCGGTCAAGAAACCAGAAAGGAAACGGAAACCACCGAAAGAAGGCGCGACGCCGAGAAAACGTACTCCGAAGGTGCCCAAGGTGAAGATCCCTCTTGTGACGCGACCATCAAACCCGAATCAGTCGTATTTAGCGTCGACGCCAAACTGCGTTCCGCCTCCGCCGTATTCTACTTTACTCTCGAATAACGACCTATTCAAGAGGAAATACGGCAACAAGGCGAAAAATGGCACCAAAGAAGTATCTCTTGGAATGGCCACAGCCAAAGAGTGCGTTGTCCAGTTACCCAAACTTAGCGATTCGTTTAGTCATGTCAAGAAAAGCTTCGTTGATCCGAATGTCAAATTTGCAACGTTTCTTTCGAATTGCGGAGTTGACAAGGCGGAAATATTGTCGTTTACCGCTGCCTCGTTGGAGACGCCGAAAAGTACCTTCGGGCAAGGCTGCATGAACGCGGATGTTAATACGACAAAACGCGAGAATGATATTAATTTCGAAAACGTGATGAGAACTGATTTCACCAATTCGCCGGCGAGTACTTCAACCACTCCTCAAGTCTTCCAGCAAACCAGCGCCGAAACGCAGACGTCAATGGAGCAAGATGCAAACGCAGGATTCGATGAAAGCGTGCTGCAGTATGTCGAACAACTACACGGCCTCCGCGAACCAGTTCAGCACCTTAAAACGGTACCCACAACGAGTAAACTCGTCAACGCACCGGCTCCGTTGATTAATCGTAATTCCAACCCGGTCAACGTCCATAATGACTCCAACGCTTTGGCAAAAAACAACAGCAACGAAATGGTGGGAGTGATATTGAACCAATACCAATCCTATGTCGAGAAGTATCCCCAATACAAGGATGTTCCGGCGCCGAGGAAACGTTCAAATGCGCCGAATACGCCAAAGAGGCAGAAATCCAAGAAGAAAAATCCCGAAGCGGCGCGTATCGAAGAAGATCTCAGAAAAGACGAATATCTAGGGAACGATACGGAATCCGGCAAGGTGTCGCAGCCGGCTTGCGATGCGGTTTCCGGATTAAGTTATGATATCAGTAACGTTATTTATAGGTCTCCGGAGAAGTTACCCACCGCTAGTTCTTCGATTGCGGTCACGTCTAGTCAGAGCTCGTCGACGAATGCATACGACGGCGCGCAAAACGATCCGAAGATGATTCAGGGGTCGTATTTACTCGACAGTATTCAAAACACAGTTGCGCACATGACCACGTATACGAATTTAGTGCCTAGAATACATCTGACGCCGGTTAAAGCAAATGGTCACAATAAAACGCCGGTCACGTTGCCTAAAAAAGACACTGCCAACGGGACACTAAAAGCGTTGCTGATGCAAGGCACAACTAAAGCGAATTCGTCTCATAATCGAGCCCCTCAATCGCAAGAAGTACCAGCGTCTTCCGCTGATACGCGATATTCGTCGAATCCTCCGAAAACATATAATAGACGTAGTGCCGGCCAAGCAACGGCGTATTCCGCTATGAACGGATCTCAGGAAGGTTCAACGGCGCAAGCCGCCAATCTCCAAACAAGGACTTCTATGTCTGATACGAAGAATATTTACGAACTTCCGAAAATGTACAACGAGATGAAAGAACAGACCAGCAAGATGCTGCAGGATTTTACTGAAGAAGATCTCAAGGCGTTCGAAGGATTAACCAATAACTTCCAAGTGAGGATACCTCGTATCGATTTGAAGGTAGATGCGGCCACATATTCGAGCAACGAACAATACACGCAGTTTAGTAAGGCCAATCCGGCTACAAAAAGTGAGACAGCAAAAGTGATATCCAGAGCGTTACCAAGACAGGTCCAGAGTACGGTTGTATCTACGTCGCAGCCTCAAATTACCTGTAATCCTGTATCGAGATCTCAGCCTCAGCAAATGCTCAATCCAGTGTCCAGAACGCAGACTCAACAGATACCTACGATATCTAAATCGCAAACGCTTCAGATGCAGAATACCATGACTAGGCAGTCACAGACTCCTATATCCTTATCGCAGGCTCAAATGATGAACTCCATGTCGCAGCCACAATTTCAGATGCAGAACGCCCTGGTGTCTAGATCGCAACCGCAGCAGGTACACACTACCGCGTCGAGCCAGCCTCCTCAATACATTCAAAACGCAGCGATATCGAGACTGCAGCCTCAGCAAAATACCATGATACCTAGATCGCAGCCTCAACAGATGCAGACCATGCCAAGATCGCAGCCTCAACAAATGCAAAATACCATGATACCTATATCGCAGCCTCAACAGATGCAAAATATCATACCCGGGTCGCAGTCCCAACAAATGCAGAATACCATGATATCCAGAACGCAGCCCCAACAAATGCCAACGACGGTATCGCAACAAAATACCATCGTCTCTGGATCACAACCCCTTTTACAAAACACCACTATATCAACTCAGCCATCTCAATTCATGCAGAATCCTCCCATATCAAGGCTGCAACCGCAATATCACCAGACAACCATGATATCCAGAGCGCAGCCTCAGCAAATGCTAAATACGCTGGTATCCTCGCAACCCCAATCCATTCAAAATATCGTGTCGCAGCCTCAAAATACCCATGTAGTATCCACAGCGCAATCTCAGATGCAAAATGTGATACCAATATCGCGAACCATGGTTCCTAGATCTCATAGTTACAACACCTATTCCAATGCCAGTGTCTCTGGTTCGTCGACTATGCAACAAAATACACTCTCCTCGAGTAATATGGATAATTATCAAGTGAAGAATACGATGGACATGTCGCCCTCCGTGGTACTTCCGATGCTACCACAGCAGAATGTGGGCATGCAGAGTAACCAAATGCATCTGACGCAGGTTGATAATAATACAGAGTTCTCGTCTGCGGTTTATCTTCCAAATACTCAGAACATCAAGAGTAAGTTCGGAAGCAGATTAGATACAATGGAATGATGAATATAATGAATTTTTTTTATTTCAGATGAACCGAAATTACCGTCATTTATGTTTGCCACTGTAGATACGAATAATTCCGGCGAGGTGGATGATACCAATGTTTGTATTTCAATACCAGAGTCTTCTCTGCCCGAAGCTTTGAGTTATTTGAGTTTTATTCAAAGTAAGTAAAAATTTCTATTGGATTTGAAAATATATTACAATTTACCTAGCTCGTCGGGCAGCTCGTAAGGGGACTGTTGCTGGTGTTAATTTCGGATTTTGATCAAACTGGGATATTTGGAAAGAGGACATCGAAAAAACCCCGAAAATCAAATTTTTAGCTGCTCAGTTGGTTTTTTGATTTCCGGCGATAACTCTTGCCTTCGGTACTTCCGATCCACCATGAACCTTCCTAAAACCGTCCAAAAAATCCTTTGTGATGACCCTTCATCTGTCCATCGTCTATTTCAATTCCTCCGGTCCACTCAACCGTACTCTCTTATTTAATCCTCCATCTGGTTACGTCTCTGGCCTTGGGGACAGTACATGACTTAAATCTACAGGTGATGATATGGCCATTGATAAAAGCTGAAAAGCAGTAGAAAGACCAATTTGTGGTCAAAATTTCAAGCCCCTAGCTCAATTCCTCAAATTTCTACGAATGTTTCAATCTTAAAGTGTAGCCTAACATTGATGGCCAAAAGTACCCGTCCTTATAGAGGAATTATAAAATTGTTGGTTAAAAATGGACTAATGAAATTAATTCAAGTTTTTTGTAAAAAGTTGTGCTTTGTTAACCTTTTTGTGTCGTAAAAGCTCCAAAATATATCATCTATCTATGCAAGTGTTAATTTCAGAATTTAAGCCTCTATTCTTTTTCAACTCGAGGCAATATCCCGTAAAGTTGATTTATCTCGAAATTTTTTATATATTTTTTCTTTTTAGATGAAACGCAAATCCCCGAAAATGGTTTTCTCGGTAACGTCGACACGATGTTTTATTCGACGGGAAACTACAACGGTACCTAGCATCGACTTGAATTACCTATTTTGTAATTTTTTTTTCTTTTTAAATAATAAACAAGTGATATTTTTGTTTATGCGAGATGTGGGGATAAAGGGAGAATTTAATTTTTTCATTAGTGTTCATTTATTTTAATTCTCCTTTTGTAATACTTGTTACCTAATATGTTTTAGTGCCTCTATGTAAATTTTTTTGTATATTGGATGAATCATCCCGTAGTTTTTTTTATCATTATTAAGGTGTGATTTTTAAAGGGAATTTTATTCGTTTCGCGTTCTCTTTTTTTTCTGCAATATTTCTTAATGGTTAAAATTTTTAAGAAACGTTTGATAAATTTCCAAATTGATAAATTAAGGCACGTTTCATAAGTGTGCACCGTTTTTATTTAATTTTAAGTTTCCTTTTTACTTTTCTTGAAATGTGTAGGTAAACGAATTTTTCTGATGCTCTGATCATTTTTTATTTATGAGAATTGTTGTGAGTCATTAGTTTTTTTAATTCGTTTAATTTCTGTTTTTTTTTTTTTAATGCATTTACATATAATGTTTTGTCAAACGTACAAACTTTCATTGATTTTAAGGTAAGGAAAGTTTTTTTTATGAATTTTTTTCATAAATATATAATTTTTCGACTTGGTTTTTTGTTCGGTGGAGTTTTATCCTACGAGTTATTAACCCATGAAAGATGGCATGCGATGGATTCCCCAAGCAAAATATTCATGCCTCAACTTGTCACTAAAATTCTCGCAATGACTGAATTCGATAGTAGAGAGACGAAATTAACATTTTATGGTGAAATCCTCGTTATTCCACTTTTTTTGAAAAAAAAATTTATGCCACCAATGGAAGGTTAATGAAGAGTTGAATAATGATTTAATAAATGAAATTGACATAATGAAATTAGAGAAAAAATTACAAAGTTTTGATCAAAATTGCAAATAAAGTACGAAAATTTAATTGACTGTTTTTTGATTTTGATTTGTATTCTTTTTGAGTGCGCATAAACGATGCTCGAGGAGGTCGTGAGGTCTAGTGATGCAGACGAAAAACCAACCTATGATGCCGAAAATGCAACGCCATAAGTTTAACGTTCTCCACATCCATAGATCTTGTGAGGTCTGGAATTTAAACGTGTTAAAGACAGCCGAGACAGGTATTAAGTAAGATGAATGAGAAATTACCGTCATGGTTTCTTTGCCTTCTGGAAACTTGGCGATTATTTCGTCAAATTTGAAACATAAAACGGACAAGATGAATGTTATTAAATATAAAAAGACTAGAATCCAGTTGCTGTAGAAGCCGCGTTGCTCTTGAAGTATGAAATGTTTTATGGTGATGAGGTCAATCCTAGAAAAATTGAGGTAGGTAATTATTGAAGTTGGTCGTGTTGAAAACTAGGTGTAAAGAATTACTTGTCAAATGCGAATACTAAACAAATGGTCGTTAGTATCGAAAAAGAAGCTGAAGGAACGTGGCCAAACTTCGAGTATAATTCAATAAACGACATTAATTCGTTTTTCGATCCTTTGACCAAAGTGTAGGTCTGAAAATGACATAAATTGCGAGGTTATTGATTTGCTCAGAATGGTTTTATAGTAATTCACGTTACATACTAGAACAAGCTGCATCAAAGAAATACCTCCCAATAAACCGTAACACAGGTTACTAACGACGTGACTATTTCTTTGAAATGAAATTGCAATATCAACGGTGGTCTCCAATTCTTTTCTAAAAAGAAAATTGAAGGTTTAATAAACCAATATTTAACGAGAAATCAAGTTCCTCTTACAGCGGAAAATTACTCCATGAGAATGGATATTGCTGAAGATGGTCACGAGTGGAAACAGAGAGTAATTTATCTTTGGTAATCTCCAAAAAGTACTCTTTCTGTTGCAGATAGGCCTTATTTTCAATTTTTTCATTTTGAGAAATTTGAGGTTTAGGTGCTGTAATTCATTAAGTTTATGAGTGCTGTGATAAAGTGCTTTGTGTGGTTCAGAAATTACAATTTCTTACGTTGAATTGCTTCAGATTTTGTTACAAAATCGTCTTTTAGTTCGTTAAGAACTTCGTTGATGGGGTTCGTCATGTTTTATTCAACGAGATGATTTCGATGTAGAGAAATGACCGGCGAACATGGCTTTAAAGTGTAGTACTCGAATTTGACGACATATATGACGATAATTTCGAGTTTTCAAGGAAAATTCGAAATTGACCTAATTTTTTGAAATTTGTTTTGAAAGTTTTGTTTATCTTTTTTTTGTTTTGAAGTTTGATAATTTACTAACCTATGCGCAATTTCAAAATATAATTATATTGAAAGTAAAAGGAATTTTTTTTTTTTTTTTACGAGAAAAACATTGAACTGTGGTAAAAACATTTTTAAATTTTTTTAAAAAGTAAAAATTTACTTTGTTTATTACTAGTTATACGAAGAAGAGCAAAATGAAATGAAAATTTGCATTTATTGTAGTGTACAAAAATTGGTTTCCATGTCACCTTGAACACCCTCTCCTGTTTTACCACTTTCAAAGGGTAGCTGCTTCTGGGTGAGGATTAATGATAACATGATCCGGCAGATAACGTGTAGTAGTCAAAAAAAATGTAGCGCATGCTGGTGTGACCTTAATTCTCAGTTAGATTTCATCATCTGTTAATTAATAATTTTTAATACTAGTGAATATTCCATCTACATGACTGATTAATCGCATATTCAATCAATTCTTGATTACGGTCGGTGTATTTGTTATGAATAAGTTAGTGAAGTTGGGATGCCGGCCGTATTGGAAAAATTTCAAACGTTTGGTGCCCGTAAACCGAGCAGAATTATTTGTGCAAAACCAGATTAAAACAGACATCTTGGTACGTTTTAATCACGATGATCCTTCGTATGTCAATCCATACAAGCAGCAGGAAAATGAGTACTATCATAGTTTTCTATCTCGTAACAAAAAATATGTCAGCTCGATCGCATTTCTTGATTACGCACCGGAGCTTGAACCACCAAAGGATGTGAATTTCGCTTTGGGTGAACATTTCGATGAACAATACGGGCTCAAGTTAATGGTATACTTGTATGCTGTCTTGAAACATTCTCAAGAAAATCAAGAAATTTTAAACGACAGAAGATTCGAAACATTATGTACGACGTTATCGTCCAAGATCGGTAGTATGAACGAAGACCATGTTTTAAATCTTCTGAAAGTACTAACTCTATGGGATGAGTCTAAACGAAGCAGCATATTTTTCAACTTATGCCGTTCCATCGATAAAGTGTTCCTGCAGCGTTATAAACTTTGGGGTTATGATCGATGTTTATTGGTCATGGATCATTTCTATCGATTACGCGTGCTTCGTTTCAGCGAAGTGGTTTGGAGTTGTATGAAGAGATTGTGGCGCAACCCAGAAAGGTAAGATTATACGATAACATTTGCACTTATCGACATTGAAACGTGATTTCTGGTTACAGATTGACTTCTTCTCAAGTCGTCCACGCTATGTTTCTAGTCAACGCTCATCGGATATGGCATCCCGCCGTTCATCTTTACAATTTAGAGTGCTACTTGCAAAACACCGTTTACGAACTAGGTGTAGAAGAATGTGCAATATTAGCTTTAGCTTTTTTCAAAACCGAAAATAGAATCAAAAATGTTGAATTGTTGAAATTATTTCACGAAAAGTTAATGTACAGGGTGTCAAATATCGATTCTATACCTTTAGCAGCTTTTTTAAAGGTAATGTTTTCATTTCAATGTCTAATTGGTGTAATACAATGTTCGTTTTGTATAGTTGTTCCGGTTCTGTGGTTATTATACGATGGAAGAACAAACGCGACAGCTGTTATGTGCATTGAATAGCATCGTAGATAAACATTCTTATCTTTGCTGCACTCATATGGCTCTACTTGGGACTGGTTTATTGGTACGGAATCATGAACTTCTCGATAAAATTGCCGCCAGATTTGTCAAGGAAATATCTACCATAAGGATGAAGGTAAATAATACCCTTCGAGTCATTTTATCTTTCGTCTTTATTTACTTAATCTTACTGAATAGGACATCGAACGAACCCTACTTGCTTTTGAAACCTTCAATTATGCATCGAAAGATGAACCTGATGTGTATCAGGTCGCTTTAAACGAATTAATCAAACGTAAAGATGACGTATTTCAATACTCGACGCCATTTTATTCAGCTGTAACCTATCTTGCGTTGAGAGGTTATTATAATTTTGACCTGTGCGATTATCTCCTCAAGGAGAATATCATCAAGAAAGCTTTCAGTGAGTCAGTCTCTCAGTGTGTTTTCTGCGTTCTATATTCATGTCGTAATTTTTTCCAGAACGTAAAGAACTTTCAAGATATAATTGCAATATTTCATTATTAACCATATCAAACGGTATTAAAATCGATTTTCCTGGGTATTCTGGTAGTCTCGTGAGCGATTCATTGAAGGAGCAATTCTATTTGGTAAGTAAATGATGTATTAGTAATGATGAAATGCCATTTTTTAAAAATCAAACCACATTTCACGAAAAAAATCTTGCGTTTCACCTCTATAAGTAAAAAATACTACGTTAATTGAAATTTCAAATGCATTCAATTTCTATAAATGAAAAGACAAGTTTTTGGAAGAAAGAGATTCTACACCAAATCATTTTTTTCACTCCTTAATTAACATGTGATTTTTTCTAAAGCTGGTACCATAGCAGTTCAGTAGAAAATTGACGACATGTAGCCTGATTTCAAAATTTAAAGAGAAAAAAATATTAAAAGACAGTGAGAATCACGATTTTGAAATTTGAACATTCAAAAATTTTCAATTTGCATTATTCTTTGGTCGGATTTATTCAATGGATTATTAAATTATTTAAATTTAATACTTCTACTTTACAATCTATGACTTGTGATCATGATATGGAAATTATGATCATCACGCATGAGCACGACACGTCGCTATGACAATCGCGTGACGCTTTTTTGTGACGATCCAAGACATGAAAATGTCAAAAAAACTTCCCTTGAGTTTGCACTTATCGCAACGCCACTAGATTTTTTCCCTTTCATCATTTTTGTGTATTTACTTTGATATTCAAACATTCGCAAACACTGATGTTCGTGTTCATCGTTATTACATTTCCTTATCAACACCAAATCTCCCACTTGTATCTACTATCTACGTACTTATCGCTTCATTAAGTAGTCATCTGATATTCAACGAATATAACTTGAAAGTGATTAATTTTAGTGGCAAGGCTCCAAAATACTTGAAAATACTGATCGCAGATTGGCGAATTATGATAAAATTTTATATTTGGCGCGTTCCTTGCTTCATGAAATATTTGGTGGTGAGGATTTCGTCCATTATACATACGTCCTTCCGCATCTTTCACGTCCTGGTAAGTGTGATAGATTTGATATACTGAATTTGTTTCTATTTCATCAGTTAAAATTTCATCACAGATTTAGTTTTCCGGTTGAAAGGAAATGTTCCTGTGAAATTACCGGAAAATGTGTTATCAAAAAATTACCTAGATATCGAGTTACCTTCCAAGACCGAGGATTGGTATGTTGTTACCTGTGTCGGATTTAATACGGCGTTATATGGTACAGACATCCCTATTGGGAATACATTGACGAAATTCCGCCATTTGAATAAAATCGGATATAAAATATTATGCGTAAGTAAATATTTAATTTTTGAGGTTATGACGAAAATAGCGATGGAACGATAATTATATCGATAATATCGATACTTCCAATCCGATCTCTGTCGATGTCATCGTTGAACTTTGTCTTGGGTGAACAATCAATGACAGTATTAGAATTTAGAAATTCGAACGTGGTTTTGTACTTGAATTGAATGTTAGTGTGTGATTTCAATTTAATATTACGTATTAATTATGCAACCTTCCAAATGGTGGAAGTTTTTCATAGAAAAAGATGTGAACACGGCGATATGCAAAATTTGTAACTGATAAATCGATATTACCTATTTCAACCGATAATATCGAGTATCGATAAATGGAATGCGATAAATTTCGATATGAAATATCAATATTAAACCGCTGATATTCTCGAATAATTTGTTACTGTGAGGTGATGCGTCGAGGAAGGAAGTCGATGCCTTAGTATGCAGTGGTAAGCGTCGACTCGATGGGCGAACATTTGTTCCTTTTCAATAATTTTTTTTACAAAAACTATCAACGTTTTTGGTGCATTGTATATGAACTTTTTTTCTTATATTGGTGTTTAAAATCTGTATGTCAAAAAATATTTCAACGAAAAAAAGAACATTTATAAATTATTACGATTTTGCCTCGAAAATGGCGTTGGATATTGCTCTTAAGTGATTTTGATGAGTATCCAGGTTCCACAAAAATGTTGATTTTCAGCATATATGTAGATGGAAAAGTATATTTATATGCAACTTGATGACGTATTCTACCAGAAAAACCTTTATGTTTTTAAACAAGTGATGGTTTTCTGCTTATCAAAATATTTTTATGTAAATTGGCAGTTCATTAGTGCCACATAAAATCCCGAATTATTTTTATTTTTTATTTTTGACACAGTTTATCTATTTATTTTCGTAATTTATCGATATGGTAATTCAACACTATGTAATTAGTTGCAGTTTCACGATTTTAATGGGTTATAAGTTTATTTTACACTCATTTTCAAATTCTCTTATGCGATTGTTATTAAGATCTTACGAAATGATAAATATTAACGGATTATTCACGAATCAACTTTTTTGCATATACTGAGCGAATCTTCGTTCTATTTCAAAATTGATGGACCACGGACCTCAAATTTATCCGTGTATTTCTTTCAATGATGCATTCAGGGAAAATAGCGTTAATAATATAATTTTTAGAAAATTATTATTCGTGTTGTTTCCGCTTGTTATCAGTTTTCGCGCACGTTTTTTTTGACTTGTCGATAAAAATAGTGAATAAATACTTGATTCGAATCCAAGGGTATTCTCGAGGGTGAATACGTCTTTTTTAATTTACTGGATTTCAAAGCTCTCAGCACTTTCAACAAAAATTTTTTCAAAGTGGGCAATTTTTTCCCCATGTTTGAGAATGTTCCTTCTTTAATATACGAGTACAACTCCACTATCACCCCCATTCTCCTCAAACACCCTTTTTGCTTTTATTATTTCATGTACTCAACTTAAGGCTGCATTTTTAGACTTGGTTATTGAATTGGTTTAATTCCCTTTCCTTATTATTAGTAATGTTGACTTTTAATACGAAACTCTATTTTTCAGATCAAAGAATTAGAATGGCAGAAAAAATCAAAAGATGGTCGAATCGAGTATTTACGCGAGCTATTGAAAAATGCTCAAAACTTGATCCAGGTAAGGCCGCTTAGTTAATCATTTGCCCTTCTGACAAGGGAAAAATATATTTTGCGCAATTTTTAACTATTTTTTCAAATTGACTCGATTTTTGTATATACCTTATTTTTGATGGAAATTTTGTAATTTTCATTTTTCAAAAATTCGCCGAAAATCGAAAAGTGAACTTGGGCAGCTGAATTATTAGTTTTGGGTTTTTTTGACATACTCTTTCCAAAAATCCAACTCTCGTTCAAATCCGAGCCACCCTCCTTAAGAGGTTCCCTTGAGAGCACACAAACGATGGTCGCCATTGTTGATGGAGTTTTACACTTGGAAAAAAAATTAAACAATTCGAAATAATTGTATATTAAAAAAAAACACTATTTCATTTCATACGAAGGTTATATACATTTTGGTTCGTGATATGTACATTGTACACACGAGGAAAAAAAATCACAATATTAACATAACTTTTCTCTCTCATTTATGTAGAAGAAATATAATACATATAATAATATAATAGAGAAAAAAAAGATGGCATATGTGTCTTAAAACTTATTTATAAAAAGAAAGAAGAAAAAGAAAATTAAATTAAATTAAAAACGTTTATCGTTTTAGAAGTAAAATTATTCTAAATCACAATTACGTTAAAACACTTTTTTTTTTTATTTCACGCTTTTTCATTTTTTTTTGTTTTTCAAAATTCATAAAGAGCTTCGTTTCGGTGCGAGATAAATTCGAGAATAATGGTCGCGAGATACTCGTGTAATAAATCGATCTCGAATTGAAAAAATCAAAATTTCGCAGATTAAATTTTCGCGAAGATAATGAAATGATCCGTTTTGAGTATATTTATTACAAAATAAATACATTGTACAATTTCATGACTAGTTGAATAAACGAATTTCGAAGTTAGGGGCGTATCAAGGAGAAGAGGGGGCATGAGTCGACGATGGAGGAATACGCGTCGACATGTTAATATAATTTATTAAGAACCATTTGCCTCAGATGGTATATTTTCTTCGGTTCTGGGAAATTTGCATGGAGATTCGGTTGTCGAAAAATATTGATCGGATTTTGTTTACAATATGACTTAGATTTATAAAAAAATTTCATCGACGAAGTACGCTCGCCGGAGATATTCACTTGTATCGGATTTGAGATCTGGGGAGCGAACTGTAGGCACTTTTGTTAAATGCATAGTCCGATGGTAACCTCGCGGCTACGACCGATCTTTGCTGCGGTTGCTGCTGCGGCTGCTGTTGTGGACTGTGTTGTATGTAGAATGAGGTAGATGGATAGCGTCGTACTGGATGCAAGGTGGATGGTTGCAGGGCGTCGTTGTAAGTGACATCATAGTCGGCGCTGGCGGTATATGTGGGTGCCTCGGAGTATTTCTTTTCGGGCGCCGTTGGTTCTTCGGCTGGCGCCGATGGTCCTGGAGCGGTGATGTCGTAGTTGGCCGGAGGATGTGCGGGGAAGGTTATTGAATTAGTGGTGTAAAGCCGATCGCTATTGTAAAGACGGTGCTCTTGCCTGTAGTTGGGTTGTTGCGATGGTGACTTTGAGGAGGCTTCGGCGAATGGTTTAGGTTCAGAGATGAACGCCGTGTTGAAGTAGTTACCATTGTTGATGGCGTTCAAGGTTTCTGGTACGAGGTGGTCTTCTTTGACTGGCCGCACCGAGGGTTTGGCAGATTCGTTGTTGACCGGTAGGACAAAATTGCGGAGGGGGCTGACGACAAAGTGACGTACTGGGATTATGGTTCTGTTAGCGTATCGGCTACCGTTGTCTTCATATTGGAAGGGTTTTTTCTCCTTGCGAGGCGTTTCAGAGTAAGCATCTGGACGGTGTTCGGTCTGAGGAGGGAGGGTTTTCAGGCTTACGACGTTGTACTTGGGAGCCGCTGATGGTGCCGTTTCGGCAATTGGTTTCGTCTGCGGTATCTTTGGATCGGGTTGTGATCTAGGGTATGTATCAGCGGCGTCTTCGAGTTCTTCTTTCAACGAATTTGTGACTATTTTGACCGCTTTTACGGTATTGGTGTATTTTTGATTTTGATTCGGTGTGTACCGTGAGCTCAACGATTCGGTGGTGGAGATTTCATTATATGATGGGCTAACTTTGGGCACCTCGTTTTCCAAAGTGTTGGCTTTGGAGTTACGAGGCACGCCGACGATATCCTTGGAGTATTTGGTGTTAGCCGGTGGTTGCGGTTGGGGTTCGGGGTCGTCTTGGTAGCGGTCTTTAGACTGAGCTTTGGTAGTGCTCTTGACACCCTTTTCATAGACTTTCTGCGGTCGTCTGCGTTTCGGAGGTAATTCCTCGGGTTCTTCTTCGTCGTAGTAGTAATCATCCTCAGTAGCCGGGCGTTTAGCTTCGGCTCGTCGACCCGTGCCACTGGGTCTGTATTCCATCTCCATAGATGGACGTTTCTTATGGCTTGGCATAGCGGGAGCGTATTTGTATTCGTCTTCGTGCCTAGAGGCCTTCATACGATGCGCCGGTCTAGCATTTCGAGGTCGATCGGCCTCATACCTCGTGTACTCCTTGCGTCTGTTGATCCTCGATGGACGCTCTTTGACGTCGTAGTCGTCATACATCTCAGCTCGTTTGCGTGCCGGCATCCTGCCTCTGTAACGATTGATGTAACGTCTTGTGTCCTCGAACCCGGTCGGGAAATCGTAATCTAAATGGTGTTTAGATTTCGGAGCCGGTTTGGGTTCTTCGTATTCGTATTCTTCTTCGTCTTCGTAGTATTCATCCTCCGCCTGAGGTTTGCCTTTACCAGGCGCCGTGCTTGAGGGTTTCTCCGTCGTTGTCGTGGTTGTCGTGGTCGTCGACGAGATCACATTCGAGGCTTGCTGCTTAGATGTGTAGTCGTATTTGTCGCGTTCGCTTTTCGGCACCGGGCGACGAATTTTCGGAGGCGCACGGGGACGTTCGTAGACGGAGGCCGCGTTGGAGCTGCCGCTGGTCGAGGGACGTACTGCTGTTGGTTTTGAGTGGTCGGTTTGCGCGTCGTAGTCGGCATCCGTGTCGCGGTTCTCTGATTGGTAGGAATCTGTAAATTGGAGGTTCGTTAGCATTGTTGAATCATTAAAGAGTGCATCTTACAGGGGGAGGGGCAAGAAAATTCGTTTTAGGGAAAGTTGTTAAAACTGAAAAAAATTGTAAAATTTATCAAACTAAAATTATGGATAATTTCAGAAAAATTAAAAAATTTTTAAATGAAGCAAAAGCAGAATTAAAATAAAAATGTGCTATAAATTAAAAAAAAATTGAAAAATTGAAAAAAAAGAACAAAAAATGAAAACATTTTTTAGCGGTGCTTATTTCTATCATTTTGATAAGGTTTTTCAAGGTTACGAAGTCTTATTTCAAAAAAATTGAAAAATCTGAAAATAAAAAATGGAAAAAAATTAAAGATAATTAGTGTTGAAAAATCAATCGAGATTAATTGAATTAGCCAAAAAAAAAGAAATACGAAGATAAAGAAATCATGCAAAATATTAAAAAAAAGGAATGAAATAAGTAATTTTTTTTAAATATAAATAAAAAAAAACTGAACTAATTTATAATAAATTAATTTACCCATAAATTTTTGGTCTTCTTTATCAAACGAGATTAATTTTAAATTACTAAAAAAAATAAAAGTAATGAAAAGATTACGAATTATGCAAATTATGGTTTTAAAAAAAAATGAAAATAGTAATTGAAAAATATTTTGCGTTTTCTGATGAAAATGTATGGATTATTTCATATCTTTTATCTATTTATTTTTTGGCAGATTAATCAAGTATTGTATCGAAGTTAATTTTCATGCGAAATTTCGCTTTTTCATTTTTTTTACGATCTTTTAATGCAAATATGGTCTATTCTAATGATATAGTTTTCATTTCCTATTGAAAAATTATCACGCTGAGCGGTTCTGCAAACACGTAATTAAAAACAAGGAGGAAAAAGATGTAACAATGAAATTGTTCGGTCGAACGCCGCTGCAAGAATTCAAAGATAAAATCAAAACGCCTTGGATGAATATCTCTATCGAGGTTTGCGGAATACGATGGTAGCACGGCTGAGATCTTTATTACGATGATTTATTTCTGTTGTTTTTTCTCGCGCCGATGTTATTTAAACACATCGATATATACCGGAAAATAAATAAGACGTTGCGATGTAGAAGTTTCGCCGCATTAACATTTATAATTTCTCCGTCGAGGCCATTGTTCGTTGAATGAGACAAACGGTAAAATATTTTTTGTAAGATTACTTAGTCGATTGATATCTGCGAGAGGTGGCTGAACATCGGTGATGTATCGATTACCATCGGACGTTGTACGCCGATTATTTTCACACTTTATTATGCGTACTTCGAATGTCTGTCGTTGTAAACAAATGAATAATTCAAGAGGTATTCTTTTGTGTAAAGGTTGGGCTAAGTTTTAATTCTACGTGGCGTTGTCGATGTCGCCTTCGGTTCTACTTCAGATGGTGGATGTTAAATAAATGAATTACAGACTCGAACCAACCTTTATTATGCTTTCGATAAGGTGTCCGACGATGATTCAGACTGGATACCTCATCTTCGTAATAATCGGTATCGGCGTATTCTTCGTCGTCGTAGTAATACTCGTACATCGGTCGACGGCGACGATACGGTCGACGTCTTCTCGGAACGTTATGCCTGCCGCCGTTACCGTTCGATTGCTGCGCCGGAGGATTAGCCGATGTTGTGGTTGATGGCGTTGTGGTAGTTGTGGTGGTGGATGTCGTGGTCGCTTCTTTGTATAGAGCTTCATTTCTGCATGGAAAAAAGAGAGTTTATTATTCATGTCGTATAATTGGCCCCGGTATTAAAATACCGTGCTCGATGGCGACTTTGGCGAATAATAATCGAGCTAATTAACGCCGTGGAATATGGATAGAAGTTGGGGTGTGAATAAGGCGTGCTGTACATTGACCCCGTTGTCATTTACCTTTTGTAGTATTTCGGAGAATTATCACAGTCTACCTCGGAGACGAAGTGGCAAATGAAGGTTTTTTGATCGAAAGCCGTGTAATTGGCGCATAGGAAATCGTACCGTGTGCCGAATAAACAATGGTGATAGACCTGTAATCACGTGGAAAAATCGTGAGTAAGGAATAGTGCACGATGGTCATTTGGCAAAGTGAGAAGTTCGATTTGGTGTTTTGAGGTGGAAGATGAGGCGACGGGGGTGATGTTGGAAAGTATAAAGATGGCGAATTTCAAATATATATTAACTTTGATAATCTAATTTAATTTTTAAATAACAATTTACATTTAAAAAAAAAATATATATTTTAAGTCACTTTATGTTATACATATTATAACCTTGTGACGTTAAATATCAAATAAAAAAAAAAAAAAAAAATT
>QBDW01008309.1:0-17777 GCA_003261595.1 Maconellicoccus hirsutus
TGGCGAAATATCGGCGTTTTTTGCGCCAAAATTGACGCCGAAAAAAATTGCGTCGAAATTGACCGGAAATGATGATTTTCGACTAATTTTGGGTCGCTGATCACGAATCTGGGGTCGGCTACGCGCTTCCGCCGTTATTCGCCGAGATACCGACCGTTTCAGGGCGAAGCGAGCTCGTGAGTGCGAAAACGACCGCGGATTCGTGATCGGCGACCTCGAATTAGTCGAAAACCACACTAATCTCGAAATTTTTGAAAATGGCCAAAATCGCAAAAAATTCCTTACTATAGCCTTTGGTGTTTTTTGAGCGAAAAAATTTTGCGACGCCGATCGCCGCGCCATACATGCAGAAAGGGGTATTCGGACGCGGCGAACACGATGCCTTGGTCAGCGGCGTCGCCGGAGGCGCCGTTGGCGAGATATCGGCGTTTTTTGGCGCTTTTTTGCGTCAAAATTGACGCCGAAAAAAATTGCGTCGAAATTGACCGGAAATGATGATTTTCGACTAATTTTGGGTCGCTGATCACGAATCCGGGGTCGGCTACGCGCTTCCGCCGTTATTCGCCGAGATACCGACCGTTTCAGGGCGAAGCGAGCTCGTGAGTGCGAAAACGACCGCGGATTCGTGATCGGCGACCTCGAATTAGTCGAAAACCACACTAATCTCGAAATTTTTGAAAATGGCCAAAATCGCAAAAAATTCCTTACTATAGCCTTTGGTGTTTTTTGAGCGAAAAAATTTTGCGACGCCGATCGCCGCGCCATACATGCAGAAAGGGGTATTCGGACGCGGCGAACACGATGCCTTGGTCAGCGGCGTCGCCGGAGGCGCCGTTGGCGAGATATCGGCGTTTTTTGGCGCTTTTTTGCGTCAAAATTGACGCCGAAAAAAATTGCGTCGAAATTGACCGGAAATGATGATTTTCGACTAATTTTGGGTCGCTGATCACGAATCCGGGGTCGGCTACGCGCTTCCGCCGTTATTCGCCGAGATACCGACCGTTTCAGGGCGAAGCGAGCTCGGAATGTGGCGAAAATAAGAAAAAAACCGCACTGCATCTTTATATATATGATACACTATATGTTGAAAGATGTAAACCACTACTCTTTGACTAAATCGAAGTTGCCAACTAAAAATTTCAGATTCGCCCAAATGTTAAACGCAGTACCATGACGACTGATGTCTTATAAAATATATCGACTCTTATCTAGCGATGGAGTTTGCTGCATCGTTACAATCTCTGCCTAAAACAAATGAAGGCCGTACGAATATAAGAGTATGCTAAATTAAATTACGAGTATATGAATGTTTTATTTTTTTGATGTTACAGGTTAAATTTTAAATTTAATTAATCATTAATTCATTTAATGTATGATGACATTAATTTAGAAAATGTCAATAAAGTAATTATTACCATGTACACAAATTTATATCAATGCATTTTTCAAGGGTTTCTTTCACACGTGTAATAACGAGGGAGATATAACAGCTGAAGGACATTACGCCGTATTTTTTTAGCAAACCCAATTTTATTAGCCTACATTAACATAAAAATTTATTTAATCTACATATTATTTTGTATGGTTCACTAATTTTTCATAAGTAACTTTATCATTTAAAAGATAAATTTAATAATTAAATTTGAAATATTTTTCGTGGTTTGTTCCTTAACATACAATGGAACGGCAATAATAATTTAACAGCGCAAAAGCATCCTAGATTGTTACGTTTTACGTTTATTTGCTAATTATCCCCCCAGATAATTAGACAATTTTAGATTTTTTAAATTAAGGCTTTTTAAAAATTATGACATATTTTTGGCAAGTTAACGTGTTTTACTGAAATATCCTTAAAATGTACAAATTATTTCTCGTGAAACATCAAAACACGAGTTAATTTACGTATTAAGTGTTGTCTCACTTGGACGTATTTCTTTACAAACCAGACAGCAAAAGAGATATAATGCCTTAGATTTATTTTGACTTCACAAAATGGCCGGAAAAGGAAAGAAGTTCAGAAGGAAAACAACTTGTGAAAATGGCGTCGAGACTTCAGTTTATTCGGAAGTATTCCATCAGCGGGTTCCGTCAATTCCCGAGTAAGAATTTCACAGGCCCGTTAGTATGATCTTTGGCTCGCAGAGATCCCATCCAAAGGTCATCCGAGTGATCCACATATCAGGAATTCTGCACGAGAAAAAAACAAGTTAATTAAATTGAAACGATTAAAACCAAATCATCATAATGGTCGAAATGTTCACAAAGATATTGCAAAAGTACGAGTACATACTTGAAAACAAATTTGATTTTGGAAATAAACTACAGATTTTAACACGTACATATTTAAGAATTTGTCTCTGCGAGCGATACGACACAAAGACAACGTGCTTATGTAAATAATTCAACCCATTTCATCGCAAAAAATTCCCACTTGACGATGATCGAAAGACAAACACATATGTTCGTAGATTACGATTCACAAATGAATAATTTTTTTCAAACCTTGAAACATTTTTCGTTCGATAAAATTATATTTTTTGTACCGTAACGAAACTTCCCACAAAATCACGATACACATAAAAGAAACTATTGAATTATCGTAATTTTACGCAAAACTCAAATTCAGGAAGATAATCGAGTATTGAAATAACCAACAAAACGTAAAATCCACTCGACACCGAAGATCATTTTTAACGGGTTTGAAATATTAAAAAAGAACTTGATGCGCAACGTGGAAAAAATATAGAAAAATCTTGAATGCACGTCCGTCAAGTTGATACCGCCCACGACGGACTAGTGGCAGATCTAAGAGTCGCGGGCGAGCGCACACATTTTCCGCTAGTCAGCCGTGGGCGGTATCAACTTGACGGGCGTACATTCGCGATTTGCTAATTTTCCACGCGAGTCTATTTTTTTGGTAAATATTTTAAACACATTAAAAAATTCAAAAATGTCCCCAATTTACTAAAATACAAAAAAATTTCACTCGCGACACGAACAATCCTCCACGTCGGAGAATACTCGACGGTCAATATCAAAATGAACCTACGAAAGAAAATATTTTACAACCCTGGTCTTCACAAATGGAATTACCCTGATATGAGATAAAAGCCATTGTTAAAGAAGTCTTCATTGTCAATCCAGAGGGAGAAATTTTATGGTAAACAAAAGTCTATTGAATCAGACGAAAATTTCCAAGCCACTACGCTGACGTAATAAAACTATTGTTAAACAAAACTTCATTGTTAAACGGGCCTTTTTCTTTTTCTCAGGTTAAATTAGCGTTTATCCAGAAATAATCTATAAAACAGAAATAAGCAAATAGCAGCAAGGAGATCTGATTAATGGCACAGTTCAGTTCTCAATGCATTCACATATAACTTACCAATTATTTTCAATTTTCGATTCGGATTACGTGGCTGAAAAAAAATAAAACAATTAAATCGCTGCAAAAAAATTTTCAAAAATTTAAATTCTAGTAATTGAGAAAAAATTCAACATTTCTCAAATCACTTGAGAAATACTGATCCTACAGTGAAAACGAACGCGGGAGTCATACCTCGTGAAAGGTGAAATTCACTAATACCTCATTTCATCGGAGCAGAATGTTGCATACCCTCACTTGCAAGGGGCAGGTCGATTGTAATCGAGGCCGTAGCCCCGAAAATACCAGATTTTTGAAAACAACGGAAATGTGTACTACCTCGGACATACCAGAATTACTTGGAATTACCATTTTTTCCAAATTTTCACAACTAAAGATGTTGCAAAAAACCTTCAACTCCCAAAATGGGGACAAAATATGTATTCCGGATTACTGGAGTTCATGTTGTATAGAACCATGATCCGAATTTCCCATAATTTCAAGACCAAAAAAAACGTGCACCTTGGAAAATACTTAAAATATTTTTTAAAAAGGTTTCAAACTATTGAGGGACGTTCTGTTGAAGGGGTGCACTTCTTCGCTGGGTGAAGTCATGTTGTATCTCTTCGGACCATAAGCTGCTGTAAGTTAACTGCAATTTTAGGGCCAACAAGACATTTCTCGCCTAGTTCTTGAATTTCACCAACACTGCTTGGGTTAGCAAGACGTTCGCTTAGGACGTGAATTTCAAACATCCGGGGCCTAGAACTTAGAAGGGAAAAACATTGACAATTTTTCTTTCGTTTCCACCATGTTTTTGAATTTTGCCTGCATCGTTGTGCGAACACATCATGAAATCGTTTTACGTCATTATTATTTACAAAGAAACGAATATGACTATTACCAACAGATGGTGTTTTCCGTCTTACGCGATATCGAGTTCAAAACAACAGCGATTAATAAATTTTTCCACTGTTTTGTACATTTTATATATAGTGATTCGAAGAAGATTTCAGCACTCGTGAAATTCACAGGCTGAAAAGACGTCTTTTAGTTTTTCACCAAAGAGAAAATAAACTCGACGAATATGTCTCGCTCCGCGGTAATCTCCCTTCTTATATGTTTGCAGGTGAACTATTCATTCGCTGGTTCCATTTTAACGCCACAACAATTCGACAACAATCTCGGCGGGTAAGATATGCTAAATTCCAAGTTTTGTTTTCGTGTGTGTTCGTAATTTGTAAGTGTTTTTTCATACTTCGAAGGCTCGAGTGTTTCACAATGTCATGAAATACTTGGATAATTGGTAAAATCTCCCAACACCTTTTTTACTGAAAAACTAGGCGCAGAGCTTGATTTGAATTTTGAGAAGGAAAGGGAACTCTTTAGGATAATTTCTCTCGATTTGAAAAAATAACCCTTTTTTTTTCTGACGTAGTCTGGAAGGAAAATTAGAAGTATTTTTGCTGTTAAATTTTCCCTGCAATTTTTTTAAAAGCTACTTGATCGGATTTTGGATGCAAAGAGATCATGTTCACTCTTAAGAGTTGAATTGCTTCGCCGAAGAAACGCTATATTTATTTTGTTAAAATAGACCCGAATAAAACCTAGACCTTGGTATATATACCATGAAATGAAATCCTCTCTCTGATGTAAACACTCTTACTTTACCACCTCATTTATCATTTCTTTAGGCTCGACTTCTGTTCACGCGGTAATTCTGAGCACTTTGAGTCGATATGTAGTGATGCGGCCACAGCGATGGGTTATTCTAACTGCGATCAATCAGAATTCCAAGGCTTGTCATGTCAACAGCAAACCGTATATCTTAAAGAAGACGGAAGACATGGAAAGTGGCATCCGAGATATCCGAATCTGCTAAGATGCGTCATTAAGAGACCCAAAAGAAACACGCGGACTGTGTACTTGGGAGAAGGACTCGATCAAAATGATGTGTTCGCATATGGAATGAATGACCAGGGTAACATAGTAGCTGAAGGAAACTACAAGGGAGTTTTGAACGGTATATTCTAGAACTAATGACTTTTAGCGAATATCAATTTCCAGGCACTTGGAATAATTTAATATAATTATATATGTAGTTTAAATATTTAAATCCTCGTTAATAATTATTACGATTATAATTTATATAATAGCCTCTTCACTATTAATTATTGTTTCTTTTAAATTTCAATAAACTCCGATATCTTTCATCGCTGAAGTCTTTCGATAATCGTACCATCATTTCAGGGTTGATGAACATTTTGCAAAAAGTCGCCATTACTGGAAAATTCGCATCACACCTCTTGAGTTAATAGACGAGTTCCTTTGTGATTTTTTTTTTGTTGAAAAAATCGCGACCACGTTATTAGTAACACCGACTATAACATGCTTCTTGCAAGAGCAAAAGTATTGAAATTTTGGTCGCGACTTGAAGGATGGAAGGTGGGTCACAATGAATTGGTCACCCAGTAGAGACCTCGAGAATTACCGTACACATCATAAGCGATCAAGCGATTTTAGGACAATTCATGGAAAACCGGAAAGCGATGGTGACATTGTTGATAGATAAATAGATAAGGGAAGTAAAGGTGGGACATTATGGACACGCGGGGCAAGGTGAACATTTTGAATTGGAAATCGAATAATTGCGTTATCTCGCAAAAACCCCACTAACTAGTTCCGTATGGATGCATTTTAGTCAAATAAGTTCAATGTATCAATTGCTTAAAAGTAATGAGCTGAAAAAAACATTTCTGAATAGTGATTTTATAATTTTTATACGCACTGAAATTAAAAAATTCAGCAGTTAAGCACAATAAATTTTTCATTTTATATATTTATTCAAAAAGGGTGAACGTTTCTCTGCATTATGACGTGTATGTTTCCCTTCTTACTCAATTTTTCAATTTTTTCTACTTTTTTTTCTCAAAATATTCCGCTTGGGGCAATGAGGACTCATTGTTAAATTAATATGAAATTTTAAATAACGTATCGTTGTCACGTGTAAAAAACATAATATTCATATTTTGTTTTTTACGATATTTTTAGTTCATTTTCATTTTACATTAAAATAATTCACGATTGCCACTTTGCCCCGTCGATTTTGAAAAAGCAATTTTGAGGAGATCTGGAGGGAACCAAAATTGTGGAGAAACTAATTGATCGAAAAATCTTGAAAAATTCTGCGGTGTAGTAGAAAGATATGGTAAAATTTTCAATTCAATTGCATCAATTGTTTGTGATTTATAGGCGGAAAAATTTTCGTCTGGTTTCGAGTGAGGAGTGTTGATGAAATTTTTGGTCCCTGAAATTATTTCTGAAAAGGGAATTCAATTCTACCATATGGCAGCCCCTAGCTCTTACTCTGGCCCAATTTTGAAATTTTCGAATGCCATGAAATCAAAACGGCGGGCCTTGTCACTCATACTGCTTTACTGAACAAAATTCTTTGGTAAAATTTGAAATGAGACCTTTCCTCACACCCATTCAAATTATTTTTTATTTTAAGCGTTAAAATGCGAAATTGAGATCTTCAAGGTGAACGATTTTTTTTTTACATTTTCGCCATGCACAGCAACTGAGGCTTGAGGCAATTTTTGAAGGTGTTGTTTAGAGGAGGTGTTTCAAGCCCTTGCCGAAAGGAAAGACAGTAGGTTGTTGCAACGATGGTAGCAGTTTTCAAAAAATGGAGGCGTCATACGAAAATTTGTTTATGAATATAAGGAACGTTCAAAAGTCAAAGGTGACGATATTGAAAATTTGTTTATAAATATAAGGAACGTTCAAAAGTCAAAGGTGACGATGTTGAAAAATAGGTATAAACCTATAGAATACACAATGAAAATTTCGAATTTATACAATAATTTGTAACCAATTAAAAAAATTGTTGCTGTTACTTTTGAAACATCCCTTGTACATATATTTAGGTGCTTTTTCTACTCATAAAGTACAAAGCACAAACTTTAATGCAAAAAACCTTCTAAAAAATACCGATCGTAGCCTTGAAAATGTTTTGCACTAGAAAATCATTATATTGTTGACGAGCTTTTCGAAGTAAATAACAGCAGATGGTGTTTTACGTGATATCAAATCGAAAACACCGATGATTAATGAATTTTCGCTCAATCTTATGACATAATAAAAAGAACATCTGGCGAAGTTTCAAGACCACGTAATATCGACAAGCTTCGTAGTTCGTAATCACATTTTCTATAATTTTATATTTTTTAAAACAGCAAAATTACCAGCACAATGTGCTATTTCGCGGTAATATCCATTCTTATGTGTTTACACGTGAATTATTCTTCCGCGGCATCAATTTTGACTCCGGATCAATTTGATCAGAGACTTGGAGGGTAAATATTTCACTCTAATTTCTTATTTGCATATTGTAATTGGTAATTTTTCGTTTGTTCCTCAAGATATCTTGAGATATCAGGCGGACAATTTTTTCTGAGATTTTGAAAGTTCTCTCAACGCTAACAACTTTGAGAATATCTTTGAATTCGAGTCAAATGCGTCCTATTCAGATTTGAAAATTATTTTCAAAATTACTCAAAAATCGGTCAACTTGCTATGTCTTTCTTATTTCTGAGGGAGTAAAGGGATCTAACGAGGGAACTTTGGGAGGACGACTGTTCGAACGAGGATTGGACTTTTTGGAAGAGCAAATCGAAAAAAAATCCTATAACTATTCAGGAGCATTTTTAAAAAACATAAAACATGATCATGGTAGCCATCTGATATGGAGCCCCTCAAGACCAGTGAACTCATTAATCACACATCTTGATCACTTTCAGGTACGATTTCTGTTCAAACGCAACCCCGGCGCAGTTGAAATCAATATGCATCGCGATGGCCAACGAGCTCGAATATTCTGGTTATGACGAATCGACATTCACCAGTCAAACGTGTCAATATTTCACCATATGGCTTAAAAAGAGCCCACCTAATTCATCTTGGGAGTCAAGAACGCCGCCCCTATTGTACTGTCTCATTAGCAGACCAGAGAAAAACGATGTGCCGGTGTATTTAGGAAAAGGATTCGATTTAAAGGATGTGTTTTCTTATGGAGAAAACAACCAAGGGAACATAGTAGCTGAAGGAAATTACAAGAACGTTTTGTCCAACATATTTCAATTCTAGGGGCATCAAAATTACGTCGTTTTGTAGTTTCTAGGTATATGACACACGAGCAGTATTTTACTGCTTACTGCCGCAGTAAAATACCGCGAGTTTGATTTTCCTGGCAGTTGTGAACGCAAAACGCGCAGTATTTTACTGCTCGTGTGTCCGCTCCGATATAAGATAAGGTATTTAAAATGGCAGTATACTGCGGCAGTATTAAAGTCGGCAGTAAGTTCTTATACTGCCAATTCTTACTGCGCAGTATTTTACTGCGATTTTTCCGTGTGATCGTTCTCATTGGTATCAATGCTTTTTATACTGCGGCAGTATTTTCTTAAGTACTTTATACTACGTCATTTAGGCCTATGACACACGAGCAGTATTTTACTGCTTACTGCGGCAGTAAAATACTGCCGCAGTTTTTTACTGCAAATTTTGGAACTGGCACACGAGCAGTATTTTACTGCTTACTGTCGCAGTAAAATACACGCGAGTTCGATTTTACCGAGTAGTTATGATCGAGATGAACGAGGACGAAGTTATAATTTTCGGTCTAATATGCCACCGGTATTTGAAGTGGAGAAAACAAAAACTAAAAAAAAACAGAAAATTTTGGGTACATCCTCTAAATTCTTGTAGGGTAACTACGGGTCATTTTTATCTAAAACATGTAAAATTAATGGAGTATCCCGTAAAATTTTTCAACTATTATCGTATGTCGCAAAACTCGTTCGACGAATTATTAGGTAAATTATACCCAGAAATCACTAAGAGAGATACGAACATGAGAATGTCGGTGCCACCGGCTGAAATGTTAGCTGTAACACTGAGGTAAGAAAAACATAACTTTCTGATATATTATAGTATATTTTTAAAAATACGATACTTCATAATGTGTAGGAAAGGGTAACACTTCGATTAGAAAAAATTTGAAAAAGTAAAAGGATCAGATTTGAAATTTTACAATTTACTTACAAGTTACAAAAGTCTTCTCCTTGTGGTGGTGAATAAGATGAGTACTTTTCCGATTCAGGAGAGAAAGCGGAAGGAGTTTGGGAATGAGGAAAGAAAGTAGGAGTCGAAGTTGATGAACTGTTGTAAGGTGAGGTATTTGTCATAGATGAAAAGCGTTGGTAGGATTGTGGAAAGGCTTGCGAATTGTATGGGTGTGCGATAGGCATGAAATTCGTGCGTGGATGTTTTGGAAAATTCTGAAATGGATAAGAACGAGTATTTGAGACGGGTGGAGATAAAATATCTTGCAATGCAGACATCACATTCATCCGGAATTGTAATTTTTTATTGACAGGAACTTCTTTCAATGCAGGCAATAAGGATTTAAAAAATGTAAGGTCGTCGTTTTCCTCTTCATCGGATGTAGGAGGGTGGATCCGAGTTTTCATGATGTTTATGTAATCAGAGATTTCAGATTCCAAATTTGAAGTATTCTTTTTTCTTTTGACGCTGTGAGATGTTTTTTTTCTTGAACGTGTAACATTTGATGACGTAGCGGCTGTATTGGTAGGGTCAGTCTGTTCTAGTAAAGGAACGGGGGTGTCAATATTATCAGTGTCTTCTGACGTCGATTGGTCTTCATTTTCTTGAACATTTGTGTCGAAATATTCGTCAACTCCTGCAGAAGTAGTCTCTCGCGCAATTAAAACTGGGTCCAAAAATGTAAGTAAATCTGCATAGGTGTATTTTTTTTTGGATTTGGCACCTGATCCACTCTTCGGCTTCTTCTTTGACCTCACATACGCATCCTTGATTGTTTTCCACCTCAGCATAACGATCTTCACTGAAAATTAATTTGTTTTAATATTAGTCTCACTTGAACAACTAGAGAAGTACAGTTTTTAGTGATCCTCTCGTTTCCAATAGGTACTTGGGAAGTGGGAACAGCCTAACAGACATTGCAGAGCGTTACTGTTTGGGTCGTTCGACTGTTGCCAAAATTGTTCAAAATGTATGTTGCGCAATTTGGAATGTAATGAAAAAGGAATGTATTCCATGCTTAACAAGGGAAAAGTGGCTAGAAATTGCCGAAGGTTTTCAGCGCAGAACGCAGTTCCCTCACTGCATCGGAGCTATTGATGGAAAACACATGAAAATAATAAAACCATATCATTCTGGATCTTTATTTCACAACTACAAAAATCATTTCTCCATCGTTCTTCTGGCTATGGCTGATGCCAACTACTGCTTCACTTACGTAGACATCGGGGCTTATGGAAAGGATTCTGATTCGAGGATATTTCAGCAATCAACCTTACATGCTGCTTTAAGAGAGCAACGACTGGACATTCCACCACCATGTCGTATACCTGGTTGCGAAGGTCTCATACCTTACGTAATTGTAGGGGACGAAGCTTTCGGTTTATCCAATCAAATTATGAGGCCATACGCTGGTAAAGGAATGTTACGAAAGAAGAGGATTTTCAATTATAGATTAAGTCGAGCCCGTCGGTATATTGAATGTACGTTCGGCATCTTAGCTAATAAATGGCGGATTTTTCATCGACCTATGGATACAAGTGTTGCATTCTCCGAAGATATTGTTAAAGCATGCACTGTATTGCATAATTACGTCCGTAAAAGAGATGGATTTCAGTTACAAGATACACTTTTAATACCCGGACTTGAAGACATTTCTACAGAAACTGAAGGTGATGCTCACACAAGAAGAGGAGATGCTCAGCGGATACGTGATGCTTTAGCGACCTACTTCATCAGCGAAAATGGCCGTGTACCTTGGCAAGACATTTACATACCCCAATGAAATGAAATTCTATACTCACTAGATTCAGGTCCGCACTCATCCGGAAAGAATTGCGCTGTTATTTTCAGCCATGACTCTTCTTTCTTCAATTTATTTTTATAATCTTCTAACGAAGTATCCCACAGTTCTGGGCATGCAGCCACCTCTATAATAAGCCGTTCTGCATCTATCTCCACTAAATCAATGTAATTCATTGTTTATTTTACTCAATTATAGATACAAATTAATGAAAATTCAATTTCTATGAACTTACTTTGGCTTCCTTTTGAGAAAAAGTGAAATAAATCAAAAACTCAATAGAACTTATTTTAGCTTACTTTTGAGAAAAAGAGAAATTATATAATCAAAAATTCAACAGAACTCAACTCGATAGAACTTGCTTTGTTTTCTTTCTGAGAAAAAACTGAAATATATGTACAGTACGTCCGGTTGATGTTAGTACCCGTCACCGTAAAAATCCCATTGACGTAGTTAACGCGTAAAAAGTGGCGACACTTACACAGATTACGAACAATGTAAATAGAGACGTCAGTGCGTGCAAATTACAGCACAAAAAAAAACGTATGAAAATAGTAAATCATCGATTATTAATGATTATTTTTCGTTTTTAAATTATTAATATCAATTTAAATTCTTCATTTTAATCAAACTAACGATTTACAAACATCGGTTAAGGTTGCAAATAATTTATTTGTATTATTTATCTATGGTGATGGGATTTTTGTGCTCAGGGGTACTAACATCAACCAGACGTACTGTATATAACCACGTGATACACAAATTGCCCGCGAACGAAAACGCAAAACGCGCAGTATTTTACTGCTCGTGTGTCCGCTCCGATATAAGATAAGGTATTTAAAATGGCAGTATACTGCGGCAGTATTAAAGTCGGCAGTAAGTTCTTATACTGCCGATTTTTACTGCGCAGTATTTTACTGCGATTTCTCCGTGTGACCGTTCTCATTAGTATCAATGCTTTTTATACTGCGGCAGTATTTTACTGCGGCAGTAAGCAGTAAAATACTGCTCGTGTGTCATCTCGCTTATTCCGCATAAAACGATTCAATATCTTTAGGCTTTATTATTTAGAGATGTAATTATTAAAATTATTGTAAAATTTTATTATTAAAACTATTCTAAAATTTGATTATTAAAATTATTGTAAAATTTTATTATTAATAAAATTATTATAAATATTTATTATTAAAATTATTATGAAATTTTATTATTAAAAATGTTCTAAAATTTTAAAATTTTATTACATCCATATACTCCCAAAGACATAAATCAAAGAGAAAAGCTGCAATTAGAGAGCTTGGGTGTAACCAAATGTAATAAATATGCAAGAAATCGTCAAAATTTAACATCATGGTCAATTTTCAGCACAGATTTTATCGGCTCAATGTCACCGGCCGCGCCTATAGCCACTTTTACTTTAAAAGAAGCTAGTTATTGGACGCGTTTTTTCGGATATTCAATACTGTACGGGTCCTCTTTATCACCTTTCACGATAATCAACTACACCAGAAAATTTTATTCAAAATTAGCCTTCCGACGGTGCAAAGCGCAAATTTCTACCAATCATGATTGCTTAGCGACATGTGGTCAACAATCCGAAACAAAGTTGGAATAAAAAATTTTCAACTGAGCACACCTCTGCTCCTTCAATTCACAGGGTCGGTAAACGTGCATACATGAGCATGGTACGAGTTCACTAATGTAATGAAGGGGTGACAACCTTTACCAGGACTCCCTGTATATTCTCCAATAAAGGAGTAAAAATGTTCAAACTAGTAATTTTGAACCTAATTATTGAAATTAAGGTTAAAAGTAAAAAAAATTACACAAGTTTGAATGAGAGGTCACTTATTCAATAAAATTGAACTCTGTGATCCGGATCAGTTCAATTTGAAAACAAATACTCGCTCGTAAGTTGCGGTACAAATATTGACCTCAACAGTCAACGCTAAAATCAAAATGAGCCTCTAACAACCCCCACTTCAAAGAGACAACATCAATGCCAGAAAGCTTTGGTCGAAAAAGGTCTCCACTGTTAACCCGCAGGCAAATATTTCGTAATGGTAGGCAAAGCTTATCAAATTAGGCGAAAACTTCCAAACCACCGACGTAAGGCAAAGGCTAGTCTATCGTTAAAAAAGGTTCATTGTTGACATGCCCTTTCCCCCTTTCACAGATAAAGAGCTTGCCACTGAACTTGTCTTTTTAATCTTAGTAACTTCCGGGTACTCTTCAGCTAAGTATAATTAGCCAGTACCTACTCAACGGATTAAGCTTCGAGGCATCGTAGATCCAGAAATTTTTAAATATTTCATCGATAACGACGATTTCTGCTATAGAGCTTTACAAATTCTACAGAAAAAATACTTTCGATCGACGTAATGCGCATCTGCTCAGTGTTGACTCGCCCCCCTACCGCGATTCCACTTGCGCGTATTTCTTTGTTTGAATAAGATGTATATCTGCGCTTGTGAAAAAATTCCACTAAGCAATCCACTAAGCAAATACGCGTTCAACGTTGTTTTTCCCTCGAAAAACGTTGCGATTTACTCGCAAAAATTTATTTCCCTAAACAAACAACGTTTTTTGTCATGAATATCTGCGCTTACCGTATGAAATTTTACCACTTCTCCGCATTTGAGTAAACATCACGTGAAACAGGTGTATGGTATCCTCAATAGAAAATATTCGACGAAATCACACATCGTAAAGGAACAAGAAAGCGAGTGGTCGATTTTCTTGAAATTCACTACAATTCAAATTAATCTTCGTGTAGTTTCGCGTTACCCGAAATAGAAGTAAAAATGGCTTTCAACGCAATAATAATTTCGGTTTTTATATGCCTAACATATTGTTCCTTCGTATCGGGACTAAGCCTAAAAGCATTTGATTCCTTCAAAGGGTAAGAAATCTTAAAAAATTTTGTGAAACATTTCCATCTTTTAGCGCGATCTGTTGAGAAGTAAGGTAAAAAGAACGAAGATACTCGAAGAATTAAAAAATACAAGAAAGGTTTCCTTTTTATTTTTTGAAAAATTCGAAAACCTCTCGTAATTGCGTGTCGTTTTATTACTTTCAGGTACCCCTTCTGCACCTACGGTACTGCTGCTCAATTCAAACAAATGTGTCTCAAAATGGGAAATCAACTTGGCTATGCTGCGTTCGACGAATCATACTTAAACGATTTGCAATGCGAAGAAAAAAAAGTATGGCTGATGGACTACGATTCGGAAGAAGAGGAGAAGTGGGTATCCAGGGAGCCTTATCTATTGGAATGCATTTACTATTGGAACTACGATGGAAGCAAAAGTACACAGTATTTAAGCGACGGACAAAGGTATGCAGATGTGTACCGTTTTTCGCCCGACAGTCAGGGAGATTTAACCGGGGATCAGAATTATACCAACTTTTTGAAATCTATATTCAGAGACCTATAAGTTGAATGTACAAACTACTCACTAGTAATATTAAGTATACGATGAATAATTTCAAAAAATTTCACGATTTTTAAAAAATTTCACGATTTTTAATCATTATATTTTAAGAGTGGCACAAAAAAGAAACTAATTAGATAGGTATTATATTTGCATACAATGTAACATTTTTCTGTAAGGAAATCATTAAATATGTTGAAAAATATGCACGCTTTTTTGATCATTTTTAACGTGAAAAGCAACTTCTGCAAATAGGATGGAAAAAAATTTTGGAAACCAGCTCCAGCTTCTCATCATCACTACGTCAGGTACCAGTTGTACTGATGCATCTTCAGCATAAATGTCTATATCAGCGAATTTTCTGTCGGATGGATTTTAATATTTCAATTTTTTTCATACACTTGAACCGATACAGGAGGCGTTTTAAAATCTTCAACTAAGGTATTATACTCCCCGGAAAAGAGTCACTGGGGAACAGACTTTTTTTTCAAGTATCGATATGCAATACATCTATACGTCAAAGGCTATAGGCAGATAAGCAAAAGCGATCCGCCTCAGGATCCGAATTTTGATGATATTTGGGTATTAGGTGGGTCTGGGTACTGGGTACCATTTAGAAACGTTCATGACGAAAATTTTAGCTCCCTCCACTTTTGAGAAATTGACTTTTTTTTTCTGAAAATCAGACATGATTTTTTTTTCTTAAGTTGCAATTGACTTATTTGATAGACTTTCACAAGGGTCTTCCAAAAAGAAATCAACAACTCCCCACTTCAATTTTTTCCCCTCTAAACGGGCGTTTTCGACCTCACTCATTGTTTTATATTTTTTTCAAAATTTTGCCTCCCTGGGGCCGCGGTCAAAATACGCAAAAACCGCGGGCGCGCGTTGGTTGAAACTTCTCACTACGCGGTAGCGCCTCGTTCCCCGTTGCGCGCTGCCAACGCAGCAACGCGTGTCACTGTGAACGAGACACTACAGCACGGTGGCAATTACTGATTACGCGGGCGCACTAAAACTCGTCACGCAAATAATTTTTTTCTCTAAATTTACTGACTTTTGGATGATGGGTCATATAACATTTTTTTTTTTGAAATAATTTCGAGATTATTTTGCAATTCTTTTTGGAGTTCAAAAGGTCGATTTTCTTAAAAAGCAAAACAAGGCAAAAGATAATGTGCAAAAGTCGGCTTTTTGGACTCGAAAAAAATAGAAAAATAATCTTGAAATTATTTCAAACAAGAAATGTTACACGATCCGTCACCCAAAAATCAGTACATTCTGAGAAAAACAAATTTTAACGATGACCTTTAGCGAGCGCGCTTCATCGGTACCTCCCACTGTGCTGTAGCGTCTCGTTTACAGTTACGCGCGTTGTTGCGTAGACGTGTTACTGCAGACCTAACGCGGGGCTCCGAATAAGAGATTTTCAAATTTTTAAACAATAACGACGATTTCTACTACCTATAGGAGCTTTACAAATTTTACGGAAAAAAATACTTTTCGATTGACGCAACGCGCATCTGCTCAGCGTTGACATCGCCCCCCCCCCCTGAAATTTTCCACCTACGCAAATTTCGTTGTTTGTTGAATAAGCAATGTTCCTCGTCATGTATATCTGCGCTTGTGAAAAATTCTACTGAGCAAATATGCGTTCAACGTTGTTTTTCCCTCGAAAAACGTTGCGATTTACTAGCAAACATTTATTTCTTCAAATGAACAAACATTTTTTTTCATGAACATCTGCGCCTATCAAACGAAACTATAAGACACGGTTTTTCGTTTCTAACGTTGCGAAAACTGATTATGAAAAACGTAACTTGATTCAGAATTGAAGCTCACTAAATTCTCCACAAATTATGTAAAAAAGTGGAGGTCGCTGACTTTGTTTTTGAGCTGTGGCGCTGCAAAGTAGGGGATTTTTGATGACTTTTTGGCCTAATTGTGTGGGGTACAGTTTTTCGGCTCTAGTGTAGCAAAAAATGATTCTATGAAAAAAAGTAGCTTAGTTTGAGGTTGACGCCTACCGCATGCTCTACAAATACTGTATCAATAAAACTGGGCTAAAAAATAATCAAAACCCTCCTTCTTTGCGACGTCACAGCTCGGAAGCTAAGTAAGCAATCTAATTTCTTTGTAATGGAATTTGTAGCGAAAAACCAATTTTAGGGGGCTTAGATCCACAAAAAAGGGAACTTGAAAACATGACTTCTGTTCTAGAGTGAAGTATGTCGTAAAGGGTATCGAATACTAGGTATATAGTATATACCAAAATTCAGCTCATCTCGTTTTGCAAGCTCGAGGCCATTTTCGGGCTAGATTGACTGGACTAACAATTCAAATTCATTTCCGTGTAGTTTCGCGTTCCTTGAAATAGAAGTAAAAATGGCTTTCAACGCAATAATAATTTCGGTTTTTATATGCATAACATATTGTTCCTCCGTATCTGCACTAATGTGAAACATTTCCATCTCTTTGTGCGATCTGTTGAGAAGTAAGCTAAAAAGAACGAAGATACTCGAAGAATTAAAAAATACAAGAAAGATTTTATTTTTATTTTTTGAAAAATTCGAAACCCTCTTGTAATTGTGTCGTTTTATTACTTTCAGGTACCCATTCTGCTCCATTCAAACAAATGTGTCTCAAAATGGGAAATCAACTTGGCTATGCTGTGTTCGACGAATCGTACTTCAACAATTTGCAGTGCGAAGAGAAAACAGTATGGCTGAGAGACGATACAGACGACGATGCGGAGTGGGAATCCAGGGAGCCTTATCTATTGGAGTGCATTTACTATAGGAAAAAAGAGAAAGATGGAAAAGAAAAACGAAGATGACGAAGAAAGCAGCGACAGTGACGACGAAGAGACCATAATTAAAGAGTATATAAGCGATGGACTAGCGTATGAAGATGTGTACCGTTTTTCACATGACAGTAAGGGAGACTTTTTGAAATCCATTTTCAAGTCTTTTCGCGTTGAGAGTATACCCACTCTAACCGTAAAGTTTCTGTTTGGCGGCCATGTATATCTAGTTGAACGATGTTTTCCTAC
>QBDW01008354.1:0-24044 GCA_003261595.1 Maconellicoccus hirsutus
GAAATTAATTAATTTATAATGATTCCGAAAATTCGAAACCAAACATGAGAGATCAAAATACCATAGAGTAAGTTCGTAACTGAAACATTGAAAAAATAGTTGAAATCGAAAAAAAAAACTCGAAATACATCGAAACTCGAGAAATCAATCGATATATTGAAATAAAAATATGAAATCAAAAAATGAAAATCACCTTGGAAATCGAATCATCGATATCTAAATATCAAAATACCTCGAAATCGAAATATCAAAATGGAGATCGAATAATCGAAATCATAACTACTGAATTGTCTAAACTGAAATATTGATATTAAATTTTCGATATTTGAGCATCGAAAACAAACTATCAAAAAATCGAAATTGAAATTAATTGGTAACAATTGAATTATCGAAATCAAAGAACCAATATTTAAAGTCGAAATCAATTGTTAAATTTCAAAATTGAAATCAATTAAATTGTTGAAATTGAAGTATCGAAAATCGAAATCGAATTATCGATTTGAATTTTTCAAAGTATCAAAATCGAAATTAAATTATCATAATCGAACTGTAACATCAAAACATCGAAATTTAAATATCAAAATCAAAAATCGAAAATTAAAATATAGAAAATGGAAATCTAAATATCTAATTTATATTTTTAAAATACCTAGAATTAGCCCCTAATCAAAGTCGAATAGTTGATATAGAAATCCAATTTTCTGGGTGTTGTTAAACTCTGCCATATCTCATGTGCTTTACCCCTCCTCTCCCCCTCCTCGCGTTTTTTATTATTTCATATTACTATTATAAAACACCCGTACAACAATATCGAAGACTTTTAATGAATTAAAAAAAAAAACACTGAAAATTAGTCGGGTAATTTCACCTTTTAAATTTGAAGTGATCGAAATACAAGCGTTTATTGTGCTCGTACATTTCATTACATTTAAAAACCACGTTCATTTCCGACTTCTCTCAACTCTCATAAATAAGTCAAAGACATTCGAGAACCTTGTCAAATATATGCGTTGCGTATTTTTTAGTTGGAATTTTAATGTTTGAAAGCTACACGAACAACTTAGGCGGTAATTACACCTTGCAAAATCATTTAAACACTTTGGTTTCTTTCACGTGACATGGAAAAAAAATCGCCCAGCATAAAATTCCATAAAATAAGCTCAGATTATAAAACCAATACAACATTGTAATTTCCTTGAACCAAGGTGGGTATATGGAACGAAAATCTACATTAGCGAATTCCTATCTCACCTCGAAATAAAGAACGCCGCCATAAATGCACGCGTTTTAACGCGTCTTATGCATATTTGAAAAACTGCAGCTACAATTTCGCGTTGGCATTGGGGTTGAAATGCGGATTTATACGGCCGTAGGCGACCAATAAAACGACCTAGATTCGCCACACGAATATAATGACAGAAATACGTGTAATTTCGAAAAAGGATTCCACCTACAACGTCAAAAACACCGGGTTTTTATCACACGCCGTCATATGGTTACTTTATGCATATTAATTACACAACGAAATAATACAACATTCACCTTCGATATCGTGCTCCGGCGTTATATCCTATTGCCGTTAAATCGTAATGATTAAACAGTAATTCCAATCATTTGAAAAAAATTCATCACCTTGATACGGATACTTTCAAATCCTTCACCTTGCATTGATATAATTTCCTCAAAGGCGCGCCTCATACGCTACTTGGCGCGATCACGGTTTGTCTTAATAAATTAGTGCGAAGACTTTCGATTGTCAATTTTTCGACGTACAAGCCGCCCTCTGGAAAACAATGCGTATCGTGGAAATTACCTTGGCCGATGTCTAGTGTCAAAGACGAAGGTCGCGAGAGTCAACTCACGTGGTCTAAGTGACATAATTATTAACGATTTTAAACCATATTCCGAGTGCTATATGACGCGTAACGCGAGCTCTTTTCTTATTTCACTCATGTGCGAGTTTGTGCAATGGACCAGACGAAAAACGCCCGAATCCATGAAAACAGACTGTTTGATTAATGCTTATATCGTATTATACTTTCCAGGTGGAAATATACGTATAAGTAACAACCGCGCAGCAAAGGAAGTGATTTATGTATTGATCAACTCGGTAATAATTTAATTTCGGCGAATGATTCGTACAACGAGTGCCCTGTGATTTATCGTAATGATTTCCACGTTTTGTTTCAACGCCACTTATCGAGAAAGCCGTTCATCTATGAGAATAATTAGTAAATATTTCGTACGAGTTTGCGCGAGTATAACGTATAAAACCTTGCACGAGCATATTTGAAATGGTTAATAAGTTCCAACATTAATGAATGATGAAAACATACAATTAGTTTTGCTAATTTTACACGATTCACTGTATATCGCACTTCGCATATCTGATATTTATACGCACTTTACAAATTTTAATTATTTTTACACTTATCAACGCAATCCATCAATGTTAATCGGTCTTTAAACTTTACCTTTGTCCAGTTTTACGCGATTAATTGTCATTGTAGCGATTTATCGCGTAATTCGTCATGCAAATTGTTCTTATGTTTTATCGTTGATAATCTACACGAGGGAATATATGCAAATTTCATCGTTCGCAAACACGCGTATCTATCTAATTACCTGATTTACAGGGTAAGCTTATATGTGGAAAATAATTTCATCTTATTCTCTATTAAATTCGTTCTAGTTCATCTTCAAAAAACAAACATAAAATGAAATAGAAGAAATGTAGGATTAAATTGTTCAGAAAAGGTGGGATCAATTTTCTACTACTGCACTTGATCAAAATCCACGTACATACTTCGATGCAAAAAAAACATGACGAAATGTAAATCATCGTACTTATTTAAACTATTGATCGGTCATTCGACGCCTACATAAGAAATCATACTACACAGTTCCTTTGGTGAAGATAAGGAAACGAGAACCCTTTCAATACATAGCATTTCCATTGAAACTGATTAAGAATTTTTCAGTGAAGAAGAGGGGAGGGTGTAAGAGTCACCTTTTATAATTATAAATAATGCTTTCATGAAATGGGGCTTCGTCAGTGTAGTCAAAGTGACATGGACCACTATTTAAATCACTTTTTTCTGCTGGTCCTGCTATGGTGCGAAAAATCTCGTTTCTCTTATCATAGGCGATTAGCATTAAGTTAGTATTCAGGATGCAAAGTCGAAAAAGTGTAACAAAAAAGCGTCACACAGTTGTCATGGAGACGTGTCATACTCATGAGTGATAACAATTTTAATATTTTCATGTCATGATAACATGACAAGCCGTTGTCATGCTCATGAGTGATGATCTTAATAGTTTCCATGTCATTATAACATGTCATAGATGACAGGTATTTGTTATGGTGACATATCATGATCATGAGTAATATACTATACGATGACAAGTCATTATCATGGTGACGTGTTGTGGTTATGATTAACATGTGATATGTTATCACTTGTGATAAACTTCATTGGAGTGGTCAAATACTATTGTTGTGAGTGACATATGATCATGCCGGATAGCATGTCATAGTGATATCTCATGATAGTGTCATGATGACTGGTCATGGTGCCTGAATAATAACATATTATGGTGATATGTCCTAATGTTTTCATGTTAATTGGTAACAGGCATGGTGATGATACGTGATGACGGGTCAGGTGATTATTTCTTCCCTCTCAAAACGTGTTATGAGTCTTATACTCACGTTTAACGAAAAATATAATTTTTTCATGTCACCATACTATGTCATAGATGACAATTCATTGTCCTGGTGACGTGTCATGTGTTGTAATATTCATGTAAAAACCATTTCGTTGTCTGTTCCCTGCCAGTTCGTTATCTGTTACTATTCTATCTCTATCTGTACTTTGTTACTATTTATTAATCTTTAATACAATGTTCGTGATGTAGGTTATACCTTTGTCGTTTTTCATTTATGATAGCTCTCAACATGTTTATGGGCCCAGTTGATTTTTTTCTTTTTTTTCCTTGTGTTTAAAATAAGAAAATGGAAAACGAAAATGACGAAGTTCTCGGTATTAAAAAATTTTGCGGTGAAGAGTATTCGGTATGGAAATTTCGCGTTAAATCCGCAATAAAAGCAAAGATCATGGTCAGGAGTGACATGTGTTCATGTCATGGCAGCATGTCAAGTTACATGATATGGTGACATGTTATGGTTAAAGTGGTATGTGATGTCAAATGACGTCTTCTGATGGATATCTCTTGCACTGCGTTGCGGACTTATATGCAAGCTGATATTCTATGGTACAGAACGATTGCATTTTTTATTTTGTTGTTACTTTAATCTATTAGATGGGCAGTACTTTTTTCTAAAATTTTCACTCGTCTTTTCTCTCTTTATACATCCAATTGTATTTTTTTATTCATATCTTAATATCCTCGATGTTTTTCTTTTGATTTACACCCTTTCCCTCCTTCTTCATCATTTTATCTTCGCTCTTGATCTTACAGTTCGATAAAAAAAATCACCGAACGCTTTCCGATATTGAACCCCTTGAAATGCGAACGCGGAATTATACCTATTAATTACTACCCATACAAAACCATGCCCTTATATCGTTCATGACGTCATGACAATCAAATAACCGACGCAAAAAATACTCAATATCACGATAAAACGCGGTATTAACGAATGATTGCAGTATCTAAACAGCACATACATTGTCGGATCGGACAATATTAATCAGAAAAATAAACTAAATTGCCATACTTCGCAATTTTCCTCCTTTCTCTTCGAGCAAGGCTACTACATCACCGAAAACATTCCTCCTTCCTATAGCATTTTTAATTTTTTCATTACTAGCATTTCCACCATTTACGAAAATATTCCTTAAATAAATTCATAAAGTAACGCCACCGGGTACGCATGTCTAAAAACGGGCGTTATTAGGTACTTTGTGGGTATAAACCATTCATTATGATATCCCTCGTCGACTTTCTGTTCGGTTGCATTAACGCCCCCAAATATCAAATAATTAGAACTATATCATAAATACTTGTTTATTTAGGAGCAACTGGTTACCGGGGTTTTGTGGTTTGGAAACTGTATCAAAGCATTTACGGCGGAATGTTGTCAACGGTTCCTATTTTGGAGTAATTGATTTATGAGACGAATTATGAAATCCAGATACATAACGTTTTTTGGTGACCCTATATTTTTCCTGAGTTATGAAACATATTCGATATTTGGCATAGTTGGAATTTTAACTTACTTCTGTGGATTTTTGTCGGAAATCGAGAAATCGTGTATTTTTCGTTTCTACTTGTGAGATTGTGAAATTTATTAAGAAATTATGATATTTTGGAGGATGGGAGATTTAAAAAAATAGATCAACTTGTGATTTTATCTGATCGAACGTATGACTTTCGAGGAATTACGAATTTCTATATTATCGTCAAATACATAAATTACGAATGCTGATCAATTTTTCTTGATGGTATAATTTCAACGATTGATATGAAAAAAATATATTAAGGTAAACCTCTTAATTCATGAAAGAAATTCGCCGACAAGTCGAACGCCCATATTTATGAAAATAATAATTCGATACAATTTAATACGTATAAATCGTACTCGTTTACAATTATGAAAAATTTCAAAATATCGAACTGATAATTAAATAAACTAGTACAAATCTGACATAACTAATTCTCGAGGCGATTTTACATAATAAACGTCAGCTGGTGTATTTTCACCCCTCTTGAGTTTTCTCGATTCGCCATCCGACTATGTATTCGAGGTATCCTTGTCTCATTTCCAAAATTATTAGTTCGATTGGTCTAAAAATACCGATGAAACCTTGCTCTGATTTATTCGTATTAAATTTACGTTATTAATTACATTCCGACGTGGATGTTAATTCGTCGTGTTTTACGACACGTCATAAATCTGCTCTAGTTGGTCGTATTTTTACGAGAGGATTGTTTTATACTTCAAGCACGACGCGGCTTAATTTTGAAGACGGCGCTAATACGTTGCAAAGTACGTACACGGTGTCAAAATAAATACTCATTTGTTTCGACGTGTATAGAAAACAAAAAAAATGTAATTACTTTCTACAATATACTTCGAAACGTGTCGGCATAACGCGTCCGATGATAATCCTCTCTTTGAAGTACGCCTTGAACGTAATTATTACCGAACATGCAAACATAGGCTTGAAATATTTCATTCTTCATCGCACGTCTGCGCCGAAAATAACGTATAGTCGTATAGACGAATATTTTCACACGATGAAATTTATACGCTCTTGTAATTAGATGTGAAATTAATTATTCGTAAAATGTATAGTACTTTCGATCAAGTAATACAAACGATCATAACGCAGCAAACTGGTTTTCTAATTTTAATAATGATTGAAAATTCATTCTAGGAGCTAGTCAGGTTCTCCTAGGTGGGCAAAACTTTTTTCGATTCAGATAGCTTCGTAACGTGACGTAACAGTGAGTAAAAGTTGAGCCGTTGTGAAATGCACATATTTTGATTTTTTTTCTTTATAGTAAAACAACGCCGAGCATTGGTTTATGTGGGAGCACGCGATTTTATGTGAAATTAATTGAAAAATTCGTCGTTCGTGATCGTATTGTTGGCAGTGTTTCGTAAACCCATCGAGTCGTCTATGGAGATTTGAGAAATTATAATCGCGTTGGTGGTTTTGTAAATGGAGGATTTTTTCGAATTGTTTTGAAAACAAACGACGAGCGAGGTTGGCGAATTTCAAATTATAAAACGTGGTTGAAATCTATCAATGAGATGGATGAAAACAAAGCAAGGTTAGACAGACGTAGCTTCAAGGGTTTTGTTGCTTTTCCTGCGAGAGAATTCTATTTTTGGAAATTAACCAAAGATTTAGACGTTAATTGAACGTATTTTTGTCATTTGAAGATGAATAGTTGATTAACAGCGTATCTAACGGATTTTTTCTCGAAAAACCCCTCTTCTCCCTTTCCCATCAACGAAGTGTAATTTCAGATTAGAAGAAAATATGCATTAACAAAAAAAATGATTATTTAAAGAAATATATTTGACGTCGTATATTTCGACAGTGCTGCCAATTCATAAAAAATTACCAGTCATTATCAAAAATGAACAATTTTTGTATATTTTCAAAAATATTTTAGGTTTTCGGGTTTTTATATTCTTGCATTATTTTTGACAAAATTCACTACTTTTTCACTATTTTCATTACCTAATTTTTAAAATCACTACCATTTCACTACTTTCATTATCCAGTTTTAAAATTACTACTTTTTCACTACTTTCATTACCTAATTTTTAAAATCACTACTTTTTCACTACTTACATTACCTATTTTAAAAATCACTAATTTTTCTCTACTTTCATTACCTATTTTAAAAATCACTACTTTCATCACCTATTTTTTCACTACTTTCACTATCAGTTAGACACCCCGACTAATTGAATCAAATAGGTTCGATTCCCCTTACCTTTTTTTAAAAAGGTATTTTTACTACAGGCGCGGATCTAAACTTTGATTTTGGAAACGGCAAATGAAATTCTACAAGATGGTTTATGTTAATTTGAAAAAATGATTCGTTTACAAGACTTATTTTCAGAATTTTTTGTAGCTGCGCAAAGTACCCACGAAAACTTAAAATTTCACATTATCATTACATTTTTCGTACAATTCCTTTGCATAATTTCAAATTTTGTCGCAGTTGAAAATTTTTCATTTTTAATTAAAACATTTCACAATTAAAACTTTCTAGTGGATATTGCGCCACTTCTTGAAAAAAATATTGAAAAGAAAAGCGTTCATAAAAAAAATTTATAAATTTTCCATTTTATAAAACAATTTTGACCTTTATTTTTTAAGAAGAAGGGAAGAGGAGAAATCCGCGATATGTTCTGCCGATTTCCACGAATCGAAACTCATATGACATTCAACCTTGAAATCAAAACGTCACCTTTGACGAAAATCAAACCAGCATTTCAAAACGTACTCATCATATGGAACTGACCAGCTGTCAAAATCGTGAATACGACTACTTGTAAAAATGATTAAAAACACATTACATCTACGTCTAATTAATGATTCGAGATGAAATATCACCATGAGAATATTTCACCGGGGTCAGATCACATGGAACCTACAGCGAAGTACTGAATCGCAATTAGTACAATAAAAGCTACGCAGATTATAACGGGGTCAACGCGATGCGAAAACATATTTCGACTATCGATATCGCATCAATTAGCTGCCGATATGACGAAACGTTCGAAAAGTTCCTCGGATTTAAAAAACATCGCTAATGCATCGAACCTGTAATTAAAATCATTCGCGGTTAATTTCCTGCAGATGATTGTGACATCTGAAACGACGCATTATCTTCGATCCCCCTCGCCGCGCTACCCCATCGTAAGTAGGTGAATTTACGACCCATTATTTTTCTATTTTCTTATTGCGGTATATTCGGGATGTATATACCATGTAGTACCTGCCATCTCGTAATGACCGCGCCTCGGTATTTTTTTACCAATCGTTTGGTCACGTCTTTTTAATATTTCTTCTCGATTGTTTCATACTACACATCAACGAAGGTCGAAAAAATAAACACGCGTGCCATACTTTTTCTCCGGCTATGGTATTCGTTGTATCCGCAAATGATGCAAAATGTTGGTAATTATTTGGTAATATCGCTGCGGGCTAAATACCAACTTTAGTCGTGTCCGTTGGAAATAGCCTCATAATAATTCAAATATAAAGGACCTTCGAAAGGCTATATCTTCGAAGATATTTGGAAGAATTTTCGATTAAGTGAACTTAATCAGCCTAAAGTCGAATTTGCCCAAGTTTTAAAATTCACTCAAGGGCGAACCTTTTTTATAACTAGACCACGTATTATTGCACTTCATAAATGTACACTTTTCACGCGTTATTATACCATATTACCATCCAATTAAAAAACTACACGACAGTATGCGGTTAGAGATAAAGGTATACATGGAAAAAAAGCACATAAATTGGATCATGTATATAACTTTCTGTTACAGAAGTAGAATGATGAACAAATATAGCGAACGATCTCGTCTCGTCGTGTCGAAATCTATGAGCTTGTAAAATGATGAATTTCCTTCTCTTTGTTGTTTTCAATACCTTTTATATTTGCGAGAATTTCAAACAACCTTTTGACAGTATTCCGTAAAAGATTTTTCAATTATTCGCGTCCACCTGGTAAACATATTTAGCGAAATTTATCTGTAACCGGAACTTGGCGAAATATTCTAATTCAGACTCGCTTGTAAAACCGCTGAGGTCATTATTCAAATAAATTCGAATTTAGCGTCGTAGCCGAGTAATTCGAATACGTCAGTAACTGGTTATAGGCAATGTGATTCATTAAACGGATTCGTTCAAACGACCATTTTATTATTTTTTTCAAAATAAATCTTTTACTGGTTTAAGGAGGTTTTTAGGTCAAAAAAACACCTTGAATGTGACCAGAATCACCCTATTTTTGTTCGATGAATAACCTCAATAGTAGAATTAAGACTATAGGCTGACCTGCAACCTGGAACATAGAAAGGGAGGGGAGTGGGATGAGATATATTCAAAAAAATTGTTTTCAGAAGGTGGAAAGATTAGTGGCATGAGGATGCAATGAAGTGGCGAGTAGCGTTTAGATCACCAGTACATACTAAAAACCTAAAGGTAGAGGATTTTGTTCAATTATTGAACTCAGTCAATCAAAACAATAATAATTGGGAAGAAAGCACTAGAAAATGGTTTCTTAAAATGTGGCTTCTCACCCAGCAATCCAAAGACCATGGGGAGAGGAGATGAAAAAGAAGCCAAGCCAAGTTTTTTGCCAATATTCATGAAAAAATGAAAAATCTGTCCCAATAATAATAATCGAGCGAATGGGCTGAAAATTTTACCACGTCCTTCACTCGGCACTCCCTTCTAACCCCCGAAAAAATTTCCAAGTTCCGTTGATATTGTCCATTTTGGACGCGAATTTTGGTTTTTATATAAAACACTGAGAATTGGAAAATTCGTCGTAACTCGTGGAAAAGTGAACGTTAGCAGCTAAAGATATGACTATTACCTACTCTCACGACACCAAATCAATCCCAGATAGTTTCGGAAAAATTTATGAGATGGGTATTTTTCGTCAAGCATGTTGTTTAGTCTTTCCTGGAGGTTTAAAAATTTGTCAAAATTTGGGAAGTTCGGTTAGGGGCATGAACTTCTGACCCCAGCTTGGCATTTTAATTTAGGTACTTTCGATGAAGTAAAAATTTTCGCTTTGTGAATTTTTTTTTCATTTTTAATTAACTGTTGTATCGTTATTGGCTGTAAAATTTTTCAAAATAAGGCTATTTTTGAAAATTTTGAAAATTCGCCAAAAGTCGAAAAATGAACTTTAGCAGCTGAATCGGTTTTTGGGGTTTTTCGTTGTCTTCCCTCTAAATATCCTAGTTTTGTCAAAATCCGAAATTAACACCTGCGATAGTTCCCTTGTTAGACGGAGACCACTACTCCAACAGAAGGAGAACCCTAACAAGAAATATGTTGGTAAAGGTAATTTTACAACTGTTAGTGTTACAAACCTGAGCCGCGTGTTTGTTTTTTTTATGATTTTTTCGCTTATTTTGGTTTATTTTTTCAATTTTTTTAATACAAGTTCTTCTGCGTGACGTGAGAATTCACCGGAGGGTGTTGGTAAAGGTAAATTAACAACTTATGGCGGTTTTTTGGTAAAATTTAATTAGAGGAGAGATCTGATAATACAAGACAACATACCTTCATTACTTGAAGAACAATTTATTTATTTTTTTTTAAATTGTAACTCATTATAACTATCCGATGAAAAATGATCGACTTTATATTTTTTTAATTTTTAATTCTTTCAAAAGTTCGTTCCAATAATTCAAGATCCTCATTCATTATTTCTCTACTAAACCACACACTCTCGATGCAAGTGTTTCCAGAAACAATTGAAATAACCTATGAGCAAGTAATCAGGCTAATTTCAAATATAAGGAAATTCAACGCATACCAGATACAAAGGCTATAAAAGCTGTATAATGTTGTATAATTTCACAACTCGTCTTTTATGTTGCGTTATTTCGCATCAAAAACTGAAAAATATTTTAACAAAGTGATAACAATCTGCGTTACGTCGTATAACGCACATTATACTAAAAAAATACGCACGCATGTAGTGTGCAATTTACAATAAAAAAGTATTGCGAATAAATGATGAAACCGGACCAGTTAAGATCAAGCTCGCTGGTGTTATTTAATGTATAACGAGTAATGCATCGCATACGTAGGTGCTATATTGTCCATTATATTAAAATGATAGAGCATATTTCAAGTATCGAGCTACACTTATGGTGAATTTATTAATTAACGCTATATAACATTCATCGTATTCTGTTTCTCTTCGTTTGCAATCGATTTCGTAATATTGAGGGAAATATTTTCAAAATTTTGTATCAAATTAGTACAGATCACAAATAAGTATACCAAAAAATCATACTATTAAATTTTTACCATTTGTTATATTCAAGACAATTCACAAAATAATGTAAAACGTTCGAATCAAGATGATATTTACTTAATTAAAAATACACAACGATTAAAAACATACTTGCTCCTTCATTGACGCAGTTTTTGCCTTTTTTGCTTTTAATATTCAAAAATAAATTTGTCATTTTGGTTCGTTATGCACATTCGTATCACTCGAAAAGACCAACGCGAACTGAAAACCATCCTTGGACTGCATCACGTCACTGACCACCCTCTGCAACCGGTTTCCATCCCTGAAACGCTTTCTCTTCTTTTGAAATTACTAAAAGCTTTTGTCCGGTATATTACGCTTAAAAAACATAATATTAAAGTATTATCGTACGTGCCGAAAAACCTGCCACGCTACTTAGAAGCGGAGAATTTCGCGAACGAAAATTACGAAATAGCTCGAGGTCATTGGAATAAGGATATCCAGTGTTAAAAGGATGACACGGAAAAAGGAAGCACCGAGGAAATTTATTTTCACACTTGAGCCAACTTGAACATCGTAGCGTTGTACTTCAATAATACAAGTTTAATTTATCGTACTTGTACATGATGTAACCATCATTGTATTAATTAGTGTTATTACGTTTCATTGATAACACATAGATCGTGGCCGATAACAGATCCCGTGATCTATTAATTATCCGATAGTTGATTAAGTTGCTGTACAATGTTAAAAAGAGCTAATGAAATAAAAAATGCAATCAATGTACTTGTACAATGATACCTACTTGATACATCAGCGCAATTTTTTATCTGGTTTTTTTCCATAGAATTTCGCAAAGAATATCGTTCATAATGTCAGTATGTACTTTTATTCCATATGTAATAATTTTTATTCGAGGTTTAGTCCAATGTTGCCGTAAAATAAATTTTTATACTGAAAATTACACGTATATTTTAAAAAATTGCAAAAAATTTCACCAAATTATTCAATGTCGATTAAGGAGATCATATTATAGTTTACTTTGGTTTTTGTAGAATTGAATAAATTTTATTTTATTTTTGAATTACCTATTAATTTTTTTAATGGTAAAATTTTTCTGATTTTATTTGTACCTCATGAATGCCACGAAAATTCATTATCTAACATTCTGTATTTGTTTTTAGATGGGGTAAAATTGAGTGCAAAATCCTGAAAAACCATTCAAATTCGTCCAACTTTACTCCACTATTTTTAAACATTTTGCGTTTCTTAAAATGACGTAAAACTGAACGCAAACTACTCAATCTGAAATCTACACCAGCGATTACGCAGGTTTGTAAATGGACATGTCGTTACAACATGTCACCAAGATACGATCACATGTCACTCATTTACCATGACATATCACCATAATAATGACGTACCACCTATGACATGTTATTTGTCACTCATAACCGTGAACTTCACCACGATAATGACTTGCCCTCTATGACATGTTATCATGTTATAATAACATGAAAAGTTGTATTTTTGGTAAAACGTGAAATAATCACCTGACTTGTCATGACATGTGTTCATGCATGTTATCCTGATAACACCACGACGTACCACTGTAACACGTCATCATGACATAATCGTGAGATACACCACAATGCTGTGATAATACTCACTCATGGCCATGACATGTCACCATGTCAATGACGTTTCAACATAAAAGGTCATTAGACTTTACATGTTAATCATGATCATGACACATCACCATGACAATGACTGGTCGTCGTATCATGTTACTACAACGTGCCACTATAATATCAGGTATTTATTTGAAACCCTGCTAGAGCAGTGATACAAACATCCTAAAAAATTTGAAAAAAGCCGTGATCGGATGAAGTACAAAATCGTATAATTAATTTTTTGACAAAATGTTGCTAATAAAAATTTACTAATTTTATAAAAGTGACTTTTAAGGTGATTTTTACATCAATTGAGATAAATTATTCAATAGAAAACCCTAATTTACGATTTTGTACAGTGCCGTCATAACTTTTTTTTTTTTGATGTTGCATCGCTGAGTGGCATGGCTTCAAACACCCGGTATGATCACATATCACTCATGAGCATGATACGTCACCATAACAATGACTTGTCAGTTATAACATGTTATGATAACTTGAAAATACAGATCAAAATGGTCACTCATCACCATGTCATGTTTCCTGTTTCCAATGACAACGACGTGACGCTTTTATGTAACGCTTTTTATTGGCGATTTTTGAGGTTTTGTGCCACATCCAAAACATGAAAATGTCAAAACTTAAAAATCCACTCAAATTCGTCTTACTACACCCCATGAATCCACGAGAAAATTCATTTTTCAACTTCGTCTCTTTTTGAATCGAGCAAAATATAAAATTAAACGTAAAATCTAAAAACCCATCAAAATTTGTCCAATTTCACCCCATGAAAATTCATTTTCACGTTTCCTACATCCCTTTAAATGGGGGTAAAATGGAACGCAAAATCTAAAAAATCATTCAAATCACCCCCCTGCGCTTCGTAACATTTCGGCGAATTTCTAAAAAAATTACATCTCGAGAAAATCGCTTCGGGTGGAATTTGTCTGGTGTACATGGAAGCTAGATAACTTTCGTGCTCGTCAGTTAACCGACAAAGAGAAAGAAACCTCACATTGTCAACACGAAGTAGCAAACACGAGTGCATGCGATAACGATCAGTACATTCCATAAATGCGTGCTCTATTCACTGAAACGTAAGAAACGATAAATTCGACGTTGAAAAATTTCCCCAAAGTGTTGATATACATGCACAAACTCCGCAACCCGTATTTCACGATCTTCCGTGTAAAAACAAAATACCAATAGACACGTCCAGACAAATATTTCAATAAAAACTCGAGCAGCAATTACTCGGAAAGAGTTAAAATTTAACTTATATAATCACTCTGTATATATAGCGAATTTTTCAAAGAATCGTACGTGCTTCAAGTTATCGCGTAATTTCGTCGTCGACATAGTTCACCGTGTGGTTAACGCTTGCAACTAGTAATTTCGTCTTGTTACACGAGACGTTGGAACAAAACATGTACTTGAGGTAGTCTATGCCTCTGATGCAGAATATTTCAAACGTGTTTAGGTACCGAAAAAAATGATGTAAAATTTTATTCGGCTCAGTCGGCGTCAAAATGTTAAAATGTATGCATTTAGAAAAATAAACAAAATTCAGAGCACGATCTCTTTTAATGATCTTTAATAATAACGTTTGTACGGCAACCGCATGCATAACGATGAATGTTCAAATTGCAACAACTAGTTCTATATAAACAATTCGCTGTCAGAAGCACCTATCATTAAATATATCAAACACATATGTATCGCCAAGTAAGCCATATAATTGAATTTTATGCCTCGAGGCGATTTAACTCCATCGCAAAAAAAATTAATAACAATTATTCCGCTTCAAACTGCATACTGTATCTTGGCGAGTTTTTTATTTACGAATTGTTGATTAAAGTGTTTTAATTTGTATCTAATCTAATTCCTACATCATGCATCAAGATTATGCAGCTTACAAGGTGACGGAAAAATGCAAGGCACACGCCCTTCTGCCAAGTGCTTACAAATCAAACTTGACACCGCAATTTCACGCTTATTTTTGCACCGATAGTCCGCAGGGATTTAACATCTCTTTTAATAAAACCGGATTCACGTATTCGTCGCATTTTGGAAGCATCGTACTTGTCCGAGGATGTAGTGTTTATACGCGTTGTGCAACAACGTGTTTCTTCTAATCCGAGTTTCCTTCCTCGTAGGGAATTTCTTTTTGGACTTTCGCCTCGACATGTTACACTTGTAAGCGACCGGACGAAAGTAGATTTTGATACAATTACGCCACCTTTCGTAAAATAAATTCGTCGTGATATATGGAAATTCCAACCAATCGTAAAATTCAACGTCAACAGTTGTGTAATTTATCAACGTAAATCATAAACTATGTTTTGTGCACAATTAACATATATATAAATATTACGAGTAAACGTGATAATTACATCAATGACCCTACACACGATCACCCATTTGCTTCAGCCAGAGATTTCTATCTAAAGACGTTGTAAATTGAACAGGTTAGTTGCATAGAGCGGCGCCGACCTATGAATAATCATCAACGGTCAACGTTACTCCTAAACGAGCAAATTTATGCGGTTCAAAAATCAAAACGCTTTATTAATGATCGCTAATTAATTATATTCAAGAGTAAGTTATACGGTACGATTTATACCAGCTGGAGTGCCAAGTAGATGAATTATAATTAGGAGGTTTTCGAGCCGTAATGAAATTTATCGCGGGGAAGCTGGTGTGTAATTTTAACAAGTGTATTAGATTTGCTCTATTTAAAACCAGATTTATTTTAGTGCTTAAAAAAAGGGGCGAAAATGATAAATCGAATGTTACGAAAAGACACGATGCGAGAATTTGTTTATGAACTTCGTTTGGTGATGGTTTCATCGAGAGGAGGGATATTCGGGTGATAACCCTTTGCGGGACTTTTTTTATCGCTTCTTTTTTGGGAGCACGCTAATTCTCAAAAATTGTAAATCCATGATTTTTTGTACTCGCGTTGAGAAAAAAATCGAGGTGAAATTATTTTTTTATTATTTAAAAATAACCTCAAGGCCTAATTTTTAGCAACTAAATTTCATTATTTTATTTTTCACGAATTTTTGAATTTCAATTTTTAGCTCCTTCCAGAATTGGTTTTTGCCAATACTTTGTCAACCGTTGATCCTATTTTTTAAACTGATGTTTTCAGTCATTTTTAAATGGATGAAAAATTATCAAAAAAGTTTAAAAGCTGAATATTTTTGCAAAAAACATTAAAATTATTCGAGCCATAATTAGTGTTTGGCTGCGACTGCGAGGCAACACCAGTAGCAAGCACGTTGGCATACTTCGCTACTCTTAGATGTGGTACGTCGCGAGTGGATACATAAAGCCGGAAAAGTGTTCAATTCTTAGTTCTCCGAAGAAATTCATTAATACGAAAATTTTAAAAACCAAGAAAAAATAATCCATCGAGTTTCTATGCTCTACAACTTTTACTTGGAGAATTTTTTTGTAATTTCTTTCCTAAAAAAGTTGGGTCTCGCGAAATATAAGCTTCTTTGAAGGGGGTCCCACTCCCATAAAATGATTAATTGTCAACGGCGGTCATTTTTTCTTGTTTTGAGCATCATTTTGAAGCAATATAGAACGTGACAACTTTTCCACATTCAATTTAGCCGATCTTAGGAAATTAATTGAGTTTTTTTGGAATTGAAGGAAGTACGCTTTTTAACTTTTGTAGAGACATTTTTTCCAAATTTTCACAACTGAGCAAGTTATTGCGAAAAAACCAAAAAGTGGACCCTTTAAACCCCCAAACAGGGAGCAAGGTATCAACCGATCGATGGGAAGTTCCGGAATACTAAAGTACATGTCGTATAGCACCTATGTTCCGAATTTCCCGTTTCGGGAAATTAATGTTGATTTTTGTCCTAAAATGACTGTACTAGAACTCATTACCACGTGTTTTATTGTGACTTGGATTCTAAATGAAGAATGTCGAATGTAATAACATCGTAGTGAGGTATTACAAACGCGAAAAATATCAGGTAAGTTGGTGTTGAGGTCGAAGTTCAGGAGGAAATTAATGCCAAGGTCTGGAGAAATTAAACGTTAATAGCGAAGATAGTATATAAGAGAGATCAGAAACACCGAGTGATCGGGTATCGTGAAACGAACGAAAATGACTGAACTTAAATTATGCCTGAACATAGAAGTGTTTGTAAAACGAGGCGCAAATTTGATCGCATTTTTGCAACACTGGGAAAGTGTATTTGAATTATTTCCAAAAAGGGAAAAGCATTGAAATTGAAAGGTACCGTCGATATATCAACATCAAATTATCGAAGAAATGAATTTTCCAAATCAAGCGTGATTTTGAATCCATATCTCGTTAATTTCAATATGGAGTGATTATCATATTGTTTCGAATAATTTTTAAATAAACATCACTTCTTGATAAATGATGATGGTACAACTGCAACTGTATATGGACTTGATCATCCAATTGGATTTTCAAGGATAAAAAAAGAGCTCAAAATAACATCGGTGCTATGCTCATTTCGGTCCCTGACGGCTCTGCTCAAAGCTTATACCTTTTTGTTTAAATACGCCGTATTGATATCAACGATAATTCGAAGTCCGTCGTGAAATATTCGCAACACGTTAAAATCCACAGTGAAAAGACACGACATACGAAATCATTATTTTACGCTATGTCGGATATTCTGTCTACGAATCCGTAAATTAGCTTAGATCTCGTGTCATTTTTTATGACATGACAAATACATCACGAGTTTACCTATACGTACAGCTATGTGTATTTTTCGAATACCTCGCGCGTTTATAAAATACATAGAGAAAAATCTAAAAAAGGTACCATTGTTTGGTGCAATCAGTAACCATTAAATGACAGTAATTGGAATTATCCGTAGAAAGTAACAGGAACCGTTTGAAAGGCTGATGAATTTTTAAATCCAAGTCCACATTCGGAATACCTCGACGCGATACTTCCGTATATCAACGCGACAACAAAAATTAACCGCAACCGGTGTATTTAAATCGATCGGCGAAATTTTTTTAATAATTTCATATCGTAATAGCTTTCTTAGGTCTTTATTTTTTTCTAAATTTTTCATTAACACTCGTTCATTGTTTCAATAAAACGATAACGTTTCTGCAATTTGAATTTCCCTTCGTAAAATTGCAACGTTTTCCTGATTGGCGAAATTTTCATTATTTTTACCTCACGAATAATCACACTCGTGCGAGTTTTTACGTGTAATCAAATCCTCGCGCTACGTCGAAATATTAAAATAGTTATTACATATTATTCAATAAAGGTATTTCCAATTTACGCGAGTTCGTAATGAAAATATAATTTACCGCAAGCTCGACGTAATGAAGTATTATTACGATACATTTTCACTTTTTTTTTAGAAAAAATAACTATACATAAGACTTGAAATTTGAAAAAAATTAGAGCAATTAAAATAATTACGACGAATACAATGAACCGTGTGAAGATAACAGATCGTACGAAATTCTCATCTATTCGCACATCCAAAGCACATGGTCGGCTGATAAATAATGTGAGAATTTCCACGCCCGTACTTTTAAAAGAAAGTATGAAAAAAATTTCAGCGCATATCGATAACGCAATAAGGCTTGCTTTCTCGAAGATTACGGCCCCGTTGATACACAAAAAACACAATGATACCCAAACATTACGCATGTTACGCCAAAGGCGAGAAATTAGAGATACATTTGCGACTAAGTGCGCCATGTAATTATGGCGAATTCCGGTTTAAAAATAAACGTCGGGTGGTCCTACAGGAAAAATTGTCAGGTGTATGTGATTACACTAATGTACGAAGCGTTTTAACGGTAGCAAACGATGGCGATTAATTAACAGGTATAAAATTGTATATTGCGTAATTCGGCACACCCCTGATGTTCGGCTTCGAAAACACGTTTGCATCATAGGTTCGGTAATTAATATAAAATAAATATAGGTAATTGTAACTAGAGGGTTTTTCTTGGATTTGAATTATCGCCTGGATGTTACATTTTATACTACCTGCGAGTATATTAATTGCAATTTATGCAATTACTTTCGCATTTGTCCTTAGGTTTGAGCGAATTTTCTTTCGTTTTGTGTAATCGCCGCCATTAGATTTATCACCTTTGAAAATACCATCCACGTTTTGAGCAGGTGATCGCATCGCTCGCTGTGTTACAATCCTTTCATGATCATGATTATCGAGAAAAAAGTACTTAAAATCATCAATCGGACTAAATTCACTTTGTTATTTTGTTTTTGCACAAAGTAAATGATTAACACGTAAAATGCAATTCAATTGATCGGGTGTTCGGAATTTTCATTTTTTTTCAAATTCAAAAATTTATGTGCATGTTTTTACCATGATGGGGAAGGAACAACGGCGGATTTACCGCTAGGCAACCTAGGCAACGATCTAGGGGCGCCAACGTTTGGGGGCGGCAAAATTTTTGTAACTAGAAAAAATTATTCAATAGTAACTAAATACGCGAAATAGTCTATTTTGACCATTTTTATCGACATCAGTTTAAATATATTTGTTTTAGGCGTTTAACTCGGATCAGTTTCAACAAAAAAAGTTCAAATTCGAGTAATACGGTTCTTTTGAATAGTCCACTAGGTGACCAGAGTGGGGATGACCTTGGATCAAAATTTGATGTCACTTTTTTCAAAGGGGTGAAGACGGTTGAAAAAAGCAAGAACAGTTAAAACACAAGCCAATCGATAGAGCAACAAAATATATACAACATACCCAAAAATCAGCGTCCTAAACCATTTAGGAAAGGAAGCCCCCCACCATTATTTGACCTTAAAAAATTTTTCGTCATGGCTGCAGTCCCACCAATTGACCTAGGAGGTCGTGCTTCGGCATGAACATGCAGTGGGTGCCCAAATAGTGTCTTTTTGGGGGTATCGACCTTTCACCTCCCCCACCCCATTTTCAGCCTCAAAAAGCATGATTTTTGAGCCTCTTTTAGCGGTTTTTAATTGACCTAGGAGGTCGTGCTTCGGCACGTACAATGTACATGTAACGTTACCGTAGAATCAAAAATGGATTTTATTTTTAAGGATCCAGAAGTAGCAAAGACAAAATTAGAAGAGATAATGTTAAAAGGTCCTGGATAAGATATAAATTTTAAGTGGGTAGCAGATCTCTGTGAAAGATACGCCATTCGAGTAGCAGATAATATTGGCTGTAATTAACTGCTCAGCCGAAAGGTCTTTTTCAGCGCTGAAAAGAATTAAAACATATCTAAGAGGTAATTTTCTTGAAAAACAATTGAAAACGTGAGCGGTTGACGAATAACAATATTCCTGTATCCGTATTCATGAAATTTGCAAGGTGGTTATATAACCAGTTTAGTGATGAAACGTGCCATAAAATGGCAAAGTTCTCACCCCCATTGCCAAAGTATACTGAGAAAGAAAAAATTAAAGAAATGCTTGAATTGTTAGAAATTGATGCAGATATGCCGGCAGTTATTTGCATTCAAGTGATTTTACAGCCGTTAGACATGCCACCGCCACCGGCCACTTCTACGACACATACACCACCATAATGGTTTTTTAAATTTTATATTAAGTGATATTTACTCTTAGATCGCATTATAAGCATCGACACCGTTTCATTTTGTTTTCTTGTTACCATGATTAAAGAATAATACGTCCCCATTGAAGCTTGTACTAAAAAAGGTGAGTCTTGATCTACGGACTTGAAACCGCAAAGAATGGGGTGCGGGAATTTCGGCTGAGTAATGGTAAACTAAATATGATACAGCTTTTTCAGAAGAATAGTAGTAAAATTAAATCTGAGCCAGAATTTTTTACAAGCAGCTGCGAGGAAATCTACTATTTTCGTTTTTTAGATGTTTTTTGATTGAAAACATGCGCCGACCAAGATCAATAGACATTCAAGATTTCTTATGAAAATATCAGCAATCAATTTTATTTTATTATGTGATGTTTTTTGATGAAAAATTGATGAAAAATACTGAAATTCATCGTTAAGGAAGCAGTGGCTTATACATAGTCGAAGAGTATTTGAAGTGAAGGATAGTGATCGCTTGTGTCTTAAGAAAAAATTTTCAAATTTCATCTAAAGAACATGAACATTGTAAATAATGTAATTGATTATGTTTGTAATGTCGTATTTCTCAATTTTACAGGACCATTTTGAAGAGAGTCAGTTCGAACAGAACAGGTTAGATGGGTAAAAAAGTTGAAACGGAATGCTACTCCTACATTATTTGATGTAAAAAATGCTCCCAAACGGATTGGGCAGCCCATAGTACAGAGAACAGGATATTCTAACCAAGCTTACCATAATCAAACCAAAATGGCCGCTGTCCGTACCCACTTCAGTTATAGAACCTTATCTACTATTATCATGACATCGACATGTGGTTAAATCATGACAACACAATGACATATCAACATTGTCATTATTCAGGTCATTGTGATTTATCATCATAAAAATAACATCCGATATACCTGCATAACATGAGCATATGCTACTGATGACCATTTGTCATCATATACATCACTCATGATCATGATATGTCACAATAACAATGACGTGTCATCTTTACCATGTTACAGTGTCATGAAAATATCAAAATTGTCACTTATCAGCATGATAAGTTGCCATGGCAATGACTTCTCCCATTCATGACCACGAAATGTTACCATGGCAACCCCATGACGCTTTTTTGTAATGCTTTTTCGTGACGATTTTCGAGTTTGTGTGCCACAGCCAAGATATGAAAATGTCAAAAACGTGGAAAGTTGAATAACCTCAGCATGCGCTCATCACGCGGTTCAAAATAAGGGGCCAGCTTTTCATCGATGACCCTGTATTTCGCTGGTAACTAGTCATTAAATTAAAATACAAAATTTCCTTCTTAAGTTGTAGTAATTACTCTACTTCCTAGGGCTAATTCGCAAGCTTGCATCGGAAACATCTCGTTATCACGAGATATCTTGAAAAGCTTCGTTACAATAACCCAAGCAAATTTAATGAAATTACGAAGTTTCATCTCGGCCAACAATTTACTACACCAGTGACAATATTTCGCTGGAAAATGTCTCATAATTTTGTCATCGATAGCGTTAATGGTAATTAAATACGATGAATATCGCAACATCGTATTGGCTGAAATTAGCCGCACTTTCTCGACTTAATTGAGCGACGGTTTAAAACGTATGGACCAATTGATGCTATATGAATTCAACTAGCGACAGAACTTACCTTAAAAGAGAGTATTTTAATAATACGTCTACGTGTTTAGATTTCATGTCTGAGAAAAGCGAATACTTAGCAGTGGTGGTCAATTCGAGGTATATTCGTGATGTAACTAGATTCGGTATACCTTATATGGGAAGCTAACTCAATATTGAGTACCATTGTAACGGATACAAAGCTTAAGCGACGACAACGACGACGCGAAAAACTAGAGAAAAATGCGTTTCTTCGGGAAAATTGCAACTACGTGCATTTCGAATTTTTCTAATTGTGACGTAATAATTCCAACGAACACGTCGGAAATGAAATTACATATAATATAGATAATAAAAGTGCGCAATAGGTTACGGCAATTTTTTGCTTATGTTTGTGTCCGCGATAATTGATCCAAAAGGTGTTACTAAAATATCACGTCTTCGATATTTATAGTGATCCAGTTTATCAATCCATCTGAATTTTCCGAGTTAACCGCAGCGAGAGTTACGGAGAGAAAATCTACGATGTTTTTCCATCAGATGTCTCGATTCCGGAGGGAAATTTAAATCCGCGAAATATTCTCATCTAACACCATCGGCGAACATGTCCCACGACGAATGTAACCTTATAGAGATTAAATTCAATTATTGCTGCGACAAGACTAATTCCGAAATAACTTAAACAGTTGTTACTTTGATCTTTAACCAATTAAGATAATACGACTTCGTAACCGTTAGTATTCCAGTCGTTCTTTAACGTAGTAAATTACCTATCTGTAACGGTTTTAGTTTAATTAACCGCTTTATTTCTATATGGTTTTATGAATTCCACCAAGTAATGCCGTTTTTAGCCACGATGATCGAATCGCTCACAGCGAACTAGATTTCGGTTGCGATATCCGTAAGTCATCGTAACCTTTGACGTTCTTTTTTTCTATCGCTAATTCAAGGTCAACGCGTAAACCGGCTGCACCTTTGTCTCGATCCGATCTCGTATAGAATCCGTTGCGCCTTGCGCGTTGCCTTTACCAGCTCGTATCGCCGTCGGGGTAACATTATCGCCTGCGGTTTCACGGTAGCGGTATCGTGCAAACGTCACGTAAAAGCTATTGTAATGCATGTCGGAATTTTGCTCAAAAAAGAATTACAGTTGACCTATGATCCACAATTTGCCAAATAGTAAATAATACTAATGACTTGTTTTTTAAGCGGGGTGGAAATTTTCCACGTTGATATAAGTACATTTATATGAGACTATGTAAATTGAAACTTGATTTCACGCGCTTGTTCTCTATTCAGGTGCACCTAAAGACCAAGGTTTTTCGACCAATTTGATCTTACAATATGATTTAGAGTTTAGTAATGAGGCCAAATGCAGCGTTGCTCTAATCCATGTTCACCAAGGATTAATTTTACTTCGATGAGAAGATCCTAAGGGAGCAATGTAGGGAGAAAGACCCACAAGTTTTTTCCAAATAGAAAAATTGTTTAGGGGAACAGAAGTAGAATCCAAACTCCATCAGTAAATAGAAATATCACACAGAACCAGTGGCGTAGCCAGGATTTTGGCAAGGGGGGGGGGCAAAACGAGTCCAGGTAGTCAAAATTTTTTTTAATTAGTGGGAAACCGAAATTGCAAACGATTT
>QBDW01008405.1:0-10639 GCA_003261595.1 Maconellicoccus hirsutus
AGAATATATTATTACATCATTGTACACTAAACATAAAAAGATTATTTAATAATTATTGATATTGAAAATATTTCGGAATAATTTTTGAAAAAATTGATTTTTTATTAGATTTCAAAATAAACTTTTTCGATGATATTGGAGAAATTTGGGCGACGTAAGACGTAACGATTCTTGTAAAAAATGATTTTAAAGGCTATTCTTTACCATTCTTATCAGTTATCAGTAAGATTTTTCTGAAAAAAGGGGGTCACTTAGTTACCACTTTTTTCGAAAACTACTGAACGGATTTGACTGCGGTTTGATTTAATTTAAAGGAAATCCACTCGGGAGGAACTGTACGGAGAGCTTTTTTTGATTAATTGATTACAAAACGAAAAAAACGCAATTTAGTGAGAAAAATTTAAGTGTTGATATCTCGGCTCCTAAGACGAAAATTGAAAATCTGGCCCGTAGTGGTGTTAAAATAGTTGTAAGAAAAAGGTTCACGAAAAGAAAATTGAAAAATTTTCATTTCCCACGGAAAAAAGTGGTAACTAAGTTTAGAGAAACGGAGTTCGCGGGGGTATATTTCAAGATGGTCGCTGGACAGTTTTGGTACTACAATAAAATTTATAGAGTGCGCATTATTCAGTTATGTACAAATTCGTTCTTTCAATTATCATCAATCATATCAATACCGTGATGATTCAAAAATCAAAATGAACCAAGTCACAGGCGGTCATAGGGAGCTGCTCGGGACATAGCATTTCGCTCCCACATGGCGAAATGGTAAAGAATAGCCTTAAATAAAAATCGTATTTTTTCATAAAATCTAAACATAAAAAATACATTTCTGTCTTATATTAATTGTTTATTTATGATTAAAATTCAATTTTTCAAGTTCTCTTATTGGGACTGTCAAGCAAAGTGTCTGATATCTGGTGGTAATTGATGAAACTAACGAAGAGGTACCGATGAGACGTCGATCAGCGCAATCATAAACTTATGGTTGCGAAATTTTCAAAATTTACTAGCAATTTTCGAATTAAAATACAGAATTTTAATTTCCGACTCCTAGCGGTTCATTATTGAACTTACAAAGAGGTACCTCACATTAGCGCTCCAACAGATTCTTGACTGTCCCAATAGAAAAATGAATTTTATCGTTCATTGAAGTCTCTAATGGACTTCCCTGATTTTAGATTTGTTTATCACGTGCTCTTCAAACTGATAAAAAATTGATAACAAATATCGCTCCCTTCCACAATAAATTTGAAAAAAATTTGATTAAATTTTTCTGTATTCTTCTCCGTTATGTCGATATTTTTAAAAAAGTGAATATATCCTTTCCTTCAGCAGTAAGTACATACCTTTGATGATTCTTAATCACAAATATTTTACAGATGTTGACGGTCAATAAATTTAAAGTCATAACATCTTCCTTGAGATCATCTCCTATAATAATATCTAGAGCTAATAATAGCTGTTATACTACCAATAAATCAGCAATAATACCCACTCAAGCTCAAGTAATAATATGCGGTGCGGGAGCAGTTGCAAATTCTGTAGCTTACCATTTAACGGAGAACGGCTGGACCGATGTTTTACTTATCGACAAGGGCCGGTTAGTATCTTCTGTAGCAAAAACTAATAGCCTTTTCATTTTAATCAGCATTTCCTCAGGTTATGCGGTGGAACCTCACATTTCGGCTCTGGAACATTAGGATTATTTAAGCCCATTCCTGAACGTAGTATTATATCATATAGCATTAAGTTATACAGACAATTGCAAGCTAAAGGATTCGACATAGGTAAAACTGTTGAAAAATATACGCAAAAATATGTTTTTTAAAATATCTTTTTGAATTTTTATAGGTTTGAAGCAATGCGGAAGTGTAAATCTAGCTCAAACAAACGATCGTATAATTGATCTGAAACGAAAAATTGCTTATAATGCTCCAACTGGTTTGCATTGCGAGGTAACATATTTTTGTAAATTTATATTCTCAATTTACCGGTATTTATCGTGTTTCAATTTATAGTTCATTGATAAAAATGACATAAATAAATTAAACCCATTTATCAACACAGATGGCATCCTCGGAGGTGTTTGGGTACCCGAGGATGCGGTTGCGAATCCCCAAGAAATTTGCCAAGCTCTTGCTAAACTTTCTGTGGAAGGAGGTGAGGTATGAAGTTATTTCAACGGATCGTGTTACATTTTCTACCAACTGAATTTACGTTTGTTTGTAGGTGCTCAATATTTAGAAAATTGTTCGGTAGACTTCGTCATCACTGAAAATAACACAGTCAAAGGAGTTCAAACCGATAAAGGTTTTATTTCCTGCGAATATTTTATTAATTGTGCTGGAATGGTAAATACTCCAATTTAAAAGAAATGGCTTAACTGTTCTTTTTTAATTACAACGCATATTTTTAGTGGGCTAGAGAACTCGGCTGGTTATGCACGGCAAAAGTTCGAGTACCTGTTTATCCTGCGGAACATTTTTATGCTACCACTAGTCCACTTTCTGGAGTGGCTCATGATTTACCATATGTAAGAGATTACGATTCTTCCTTGTATATTAGAGAATTCAATGGTGGTTTTATGGTTGGTGGATTTGAGTTGGAGGCGAAACCAGCCTTCACTAATTATCGTTTAATACCGGAGAATTGGAAAAGCACTCTGCCTTCTGATTGGGATCATTTCAGTAAGCAGAAAATTTCAATTATTCGGAGAAATGTTCATGTTTTTTATTTTACATTATTTTTAGTGCCTATTTGGGAAAATGCAAACCTTAGAATGCCCATTTTAAGAGAAGCTATATACCCATCTTTGACTAATTCTCCTGATACTTTTACCCCTGATGGAAAATGGATCATCGGAGAAACTCCAGAAGTAAATTATTCACAAAGTCAATCATTATGATTATTTTTATATCGTCAAAAATTAATTTTAGGTGAATAACTATTTTGTGGCTGTCGGTATGAATGGGAATCCATTACAAGGTGCTGGAGGTATCGGAAGAGCTTTGGCTGAATGGATCATAGAAGGAGAGCCTACCCAAGATTTATTATCATTTAATGTACAAAGATTCCTCGACCTTCACAATAACAGGCAATATTTGCAAGAACGCATTAAGGAAGTAGTGGGAAGGTATCTTGGAATTTTTCATTTTTATTTTTTGGTTTAAAAAACCCACCGCACTGTGCTCATTTTTATTTCTTTTTTTCAGACATTACGCCATTCAATATCCAAAACAAAATGAGTATAAATATGCCAGAAAATTACGTTGTTCGCCTTTGTACAGTTTGTTGGAGAAAAGAGGTGCGATATTTGAGACGCGAATGGGATACGAACGACCTTTATATTTTGACACCAACGAAACTGGTTCGTAAATGTATGGAATAAAATTATCTCAGGGACGTAATATTTTACATTTTTCCTTATTCAGATTGTTTCGGCCGCCGAATGCCTCCACCCACATTTTACAGACCCAAATTTCTCGACTTTATGATAGAAGAGTATTACGCCTGTCGGGAAGGTATAGGAATCATAGATATGTCATCTTTTTCCAAAATAAGAATCACGGTAAGTGGAGGATATTGAAAAACATTCCTCAAAATTTTAAAAATATGAAGATTAATTTGTTGAACGATTTTATTGCTTTCGAAAGAGAGGATGTCATGTGACATGTCCGGTAAAAAAAAAGAAGAAATGAGTGAATTAATCGATTTTTTAATTAACATAATTTTTTCTTAGGGTCAAAGTAACGTGGTCGTTGATTGGCTTCAAAACTTATGTTCTAACGACGTCAATACTCCGGTGGGTGGTATTGTCCACTCCGGAATGCAAAATGAACGCGGTGGTTATGAAAACGACTGCATTCTTGTTCGAGAATCCGAATGCAAGTTCGTGTTGTTTTAGAATCTTGCGTTTGCATTTTCGCTATGGAAATATTAAAAGGGGTGTACTTCTAGTTATCTTTTGATCTCACCAACTAGTCAACAAACCAGGAGCTTTCACTGGATGCGTCGCCATTTACCAAGTGACGGCAGCATAGATATGAAAGATGTTACCTCTATGTATAGTGTCATAAATGTAGTTGGTCCAAAAGCTAAACAAATTCTGTCTGAGCTTAGTCAGTCCGATGTTAATTTACAACCATTTTCTTGCAAGGTATTTAATTTTACATGAAATTTGTAAATTGTAGAATTGTTTTACTAAATTATATTATGGCAGGAGCTAAACGTGGGATATGCTTCTGGTGTGATGATGATGTCATTTACTCACACCGGAGAGCAAGGCTTCACCTTGTATATTCCTTCCGAATACGCCATACATGTTTACGATAGATTGGTCACGGTAAGTGCATATTTTCATTTCTTGGTTTCATAATTCTAGGATAGAAACATTCGAAAATTTTTACAGGTTGGACATGACTACGGCGCGAGAGATGTTGGATCTTTGACGCAGAGATTTATGAGGATAGAGAAATTTATTCCGTTCTGGGCCGAAGATTTAACCAGTTATACGACTCCTATCGAGGCAGGAAATACGTATAGAGTGAAATTAGACGTGAGTTTTTATATTAAAATAAATTGTATAATTTTATTCAAATTTCGTTTGTGTATCTCACAGAAAGAATATTTCATTGGAAAATTCGCATTGCAAAAACAAAAAGACCACGGAGTAACGAAAAGGCTGGTTATGTTCGTGTTAGAAGATTTAGACCCTGATAAAGATATTTGGGCCTGGGGGATGGAGCCGATATTTCGAAATAACCAATTTGTCGGTACGGTTACTTCTACAGGGTATGTAAAAAATATTAACTATTTTTCTATAGTTTACACCGATCGACGAAGAATTTTTAATTTTTTCAATTTCTAGGTACGGATTTACTCTCGGGAAATTAGTTTGTTTAGGTTACGTAAGTAAGCCAGGATATCATAGGAATTCAAATCAAGATAATTTAATAGTGGATAATAATTTCATTATCGATCCCACGGCTCGATACGAGATTGATGTCGCTGGAAGGAGGGTGTTAGCTAAACCTCACATATATCCACCTCAGAGAACTAATACTTCCGGTGATTCGACCAATAAGCAATATAAACCAAAAGTTCTTCCTACAGTTATGCAGATGAAATAAAATGCTAGTGAAAATGTAAGTTAATTTTTTAAATCAAATAATTGAACAATAATTTTAACATTTTAGTCATTTACCTTTTTGTACCTGATTTATTATTAAGAATTGATCGTACGTTTTTATGTTAAATAAATGTTACGCTTTTGTTGTTTCGTGTATCGAATTATTCCTGTTTGGGTTTTTTCTGCCAAACTGGAATAACATCTATCCTTACGTAGGAACATCCAACAACTTTTCCGAATTTTGAGTATTCAACGGTGATTTTATATTTGCCGTATATGAATTCCTTTGGAAGCATACCACCTCGCAGCAAATGCGATATGTCGTAACCCTTTGTTTCATAGACTCCCTGTTGATAAAAACAGTAGTTTTTAAGGTTGAATTGCGTTATAATTAATGAAAAGGTAATTCGCGTTACTTTTGGAATAGGGCATTTCGCTGATATATTCATACTTCTCAAATACCCTATCCAACCTTCTTGCAATAGATTAATCATCGAAGAGCAAACTGCGGGTAATGGTAGATTATAAGCATTTGGTAGCCAAGCAGAGTTTGAACCCAGAATAGCAAAGTTCACATTCGCCTATCATAATTCTTGTGTAAAATTATAAAAGAAATTTGAGGGTACGACGAAAAACTTACAGAAACGCTGTCATCGAAAGGTATCTTAAGTACACTTTTTCCGACAATTTCCATTTTCGTACGTGTCTTGCTTAGATGCATATCTGTGAAAATTTCATTAGTACCTCTTTTCTCCGGAGGATTACAAGCTCCGTATTCCTTCCATCTGACGTGATAACTTCCCTAATAAAGTGTAAAATTTACTGTTTTTCATAATTGAAACGATTTATTTTGATGCAAGACTTACTGTACTGGAATGATGAAAGGGTTCCACAGCGATTCCTTCGTGAAATATTAAAATGAAACTTAATGCGATGGAAATCATTTTTCGAAGTTCTATGCAGAAAAAGAAATAGGTGATGAATAAATTAATGGTCGAGATAATTTGTTGACACAATAGTTCATGTCATTATGAGTAGTGCGTTCCACAATCAATGCATCATTCATACATATTACTTATGTGCACGCTATTTCACCATTTAATTTTTGTAGTTATTCAGCATGACAAATGTCGTTTTTTATATTTTTTATCGAAGATTAAACACGATTTCCTGATGATCTCAATTATAAAAATGTGATCATTTAGGTACTTAGTGTACTTACTATCTACCTAATTAATATCGACGCGTCAAAATATGAACCGTCGAATGTATCACTTAAATTAAGTGAATATATTTGTATTGTTGTAGTAATTTAGTTGAATATAAACGGCATATCATTTCATTTGTCTAATTTATTCAAATAAATACAAAATTATTCATCAATCGATTAAACTTCTTATCACACCAATATGCTATCATGGACGAATACATTAATAGTATAAGAGTACTTGGCTAATAGCTACTTATGCGAGATATTCATATTTTTAATCAGATATTAACCTTCTTTTGGTTCTTTTTGTTTTCTTGGCTTCTGCCACAAAGGAAGAACATCAATAACTAATTGAGTACATCCTATGAGAACGTTGTACTTATTTAGGTATTCCATGGATACCTTATAACGTCCGTAAAAAAACTGCTTCGGGAGTTTTGAATTCTTTAAAAAATTTTCAGTGTCGTAGCCTTTAGTCCGATAGAATCCCTGAGAAACGAAATCACAACATGATTTCTGAATATAGTGATAAGACAAATAAGTTGATTTTACGTTAATTACATACCTTAGGTACCGGACATTTCGGTGAAATGTTGAAACTTTTCATGAAATTAATCCAACCTTCTCCTAGAGTACCTATTAGTCCATCAGAACAACCTCTGGGAAAAGTTATTGTGTAAGCATTAGGAAGCCACGCTAAATTTGAACTGAGGATGGCGAAATCCATTTTCAGCTGTTGACATAAAATATGTATATTTTCTTACCTACAATGCATTTAGTAAGTATGTAAGTCTTCAACTGTCTACAATTTTTTTATAAGACAATTATGTAATGCAAATCATTTAATTTTACTTACAGGCATCGTGTCATCATGAGGTATTACAAATGTCACATTACCGATAACTTCTTTAATGTGACGTTTTCTGTTAATACGGACATCAGTGAAGATTTCATTTGTACCTCTCTTTTCCGGCGGACAGGGTCCGATTTCTCTCCATTCTACGTAATATTCACCCTACAGAGTTAAAGTTTGTAGAATCGTTGCAAGAATCTCGCTGAGTGGATCCTATAACGCATAACTCACCGCACTGGAATGACGAATATTTTGAGTTGAGACAATAACAACGTGCAAGTATAAAGTGAAAATTCCTACATAGAATTTCATTGCTGAAATTCATTTGAAGAAACAAATGCTTTGCATAATTATCAACGAATTATTTAAAAAACTGATTGACAACTTATACGAAGTTGCGCATCGGAAATAATTGACAGTTCGTTTATTTGAAGGAAATGACTTCATCGCTTCATCATTATTATAGTTGCATATCAAAAAAAAAGATCGTATTGGTGAGACCTTCATATCATTTAAATGCATGGGTATTTATTTGCATATGGTACCCGAGCAATAGATACCTGCCTACTAAATCTTTTTTCAGGAGGTATGATGAAAAATTATGTTATACACGTTGATTTTGAAATACTCATACATGGATTAGATACCCATCACCTAGTTGTAGTTACCTACTTGTATACCTACCGAAAGTTATTTACCATTACTATATTTCTACGCCGATTGGAAGTAATTTTACTGAGTGGATGAAATGATTAAAATCACTGTGGTAATTTTACACCCAAATAAGATAAATTTATTCTTATATTTGTCAATAATTGATTTCATAATCATCTTCATAGATATTTATTTGCATAAGTATAAACGGACCTATTAACTAAAAAGTACAGCAAAATATATGATAATCAATTGCTTTGTTTTTTCTTCTTCTGCCAAAGTGGAAGAACATCGATAATGAAATAATTACATCCCATCAGCCTGTTTCGGTTATTATAATATTCCAAAGTTACTTTATAACGTCCATAAATGAACCGTTTCGGTAAAGCAGAACTTTTCAAAAAATTATCTGGGTTGAAACCTTTTGTTTGATAAAACCCCTAAAAAAAATGCTTTCCATTATTTCAAATATCGACATATCTGCTTACTTATTTTTCATTCGATTAATTAAAATCAACTGCACGTAAATATACCTTCCTCATCGGACAGCTCGGAGGCATATTTAAACTCTTCAAAAAATCAGTCCATCCTTCCTCAAACAAACCTATCAATCCGTCGGTGCAACCTTTTGAAAACGACATGCTATAAAAATGTGGAATCCACGCTGAATTTTTTCCTAGCACGGAGAAATCTACTTTTAGCTATAAATGAAATAATATCGGAATTTTAAAATGAATGATAGTTTTTTGAGTGAGAATATTTATAACTTCTTTTTAACCATCTTACCGGAGTGGTATCATCGTAATTAACGCTCAATGAAACATTACCGACAATCTCTGGTTTACGATTTTTCCTAGTGAGATGGACATTGGCGAAGTTTTCGTTCGTTCCAGATTTCTCCAAGGGACAGGGACCAATTTCTTTCCATTCCAAAAAATATTCGCCCTAATTGAGAATTTCAGCATAAGTTGTATTTAAAATTAGAACTGATTTATCATTAAATTTGAAACTTACCGCATTTGAGTGATGATAGGACTGACATAAAACGCAAGTCAAATGAATGAATAAAATAAAAAGTAATTCGTAAATAAGCCACATAATTGAATTTGCTTGAGTACTCTTACCTATACCTACTTCAGGTCGTTTATACCGCTAAATATATTAATACTTAATTCAAATAACAAATTTATTGTACGGGGAATTTTATCTTGATTGCGCTGGACAGTGATGTAATTAGGTATATCAGATGTCAAAGTTAATTTATTTGGCAAGGTGACAGACCATGATTGCTGGGAAACATAATGAATTTTCTAATTACGGTGGGTTTATCACGCAATCAGAAGTTCAAAGGTGAATTTCGTTTTAAAACAACATCTTTTATTTTATATGCATATCTACAGTACGTGGATTAACTAAAATAAAATGGTTGATGATTTTTCCATAATATTTATGTAGGTATAGGTACCTATCTAACTGTCGTCCGTTTCTTCTGCCAGAGAGGTAGAACATCAATAACAAAATAAGAGCATCCCAAAAGTACATCTTTCTTATTGAAATATTCCGCAGTTATTTTGTAACGACCATAAATAAATTGTTTCGGGAGTAATGAATTCTTCAAGAAATTATCTACGTCGTACCCTTTAACTTGATAAAATCCCTGATACATAATTTGATTTTTGAGGTAAATATGATGAATTTGAATAAATGCTAATTAAAATGTTTACATACTTTTCGCAACGGACAACTGGAAGGCATATTGAAACTCTGTACGAAATTTGTCCATCCTCCTTTTGCAAAACCCATTAATCCATCTGTGCAACCTTTGAGAAAAGTCGTACTGTAGGCGTTTGGAAGCCAGGCTAGATTTGAGCTGAGAATGGCAAAGTTTATTTTTAGCTGTTGACATGCAAAACCAAGACTAGATATGTCTTCGATTCGAATAAAAAGATCACTTTGTGAAAAATTACTGTATTACTCACTGGATCATCGTAGGATACAGCGAATGTTATATTGCCCACAATTTCTCTTTTATTACGTTTCCTAGTGAGATGTAAATCTGTGAAGATTTCATTTGTACCTCTTTTTTCCTTTGGACATGCTTCGACTTCCCTCACTTCAACGTAATATTCACCCTAATTGAAAAATTGGTAAAATCGAGATAAGAATCTTTCGAAGCTATTGAACTCACCGCTCTGGAATGACGAAAAGGTTGAGCAGAAACGCTAAAAATTTGAATGAATAAATTCAAAACTCCTATGTAAAATCTCATGGTCACAATTTATGAAAAAAATTCATACAACCTAATTTCTAATGAATGGTCAACAGAGTGAACATTGTAATTTAGTTTATGAGCTGTCAAACCGTATCAACACATCAAAATATGATACATGGTTATTTATATATCAGAATACAAGATCGCATTTATGTATAAATTAATTGCATACTAATTACCTATATTGAAATGTACAACACATCGATCAAATTATGATTTTCCCCTTACATTGCACCTTTAAAGTGGAAAAATATCTATAGAAAAATTTCTTCACATTCTACATCTTAAATAGGTATTACCAATTTATAAAATTTATCCCCTAAAAAAAAACGACAAAAATAAACATTTTTAATTATCATCTTTCTACAAAGATTAACATTATTCATTTCTTTGTTTTTTTTTCTTTTGCCAAGTCGGTATAATATCCAATATAAAATAAGTGCATCCCAACAGGGTACCTTTTTTGCTGAGATATTCCAAAGTGAGTTTATAATGACCATAAATGAACTGTTTGGGAAT
>QBDW01008462.1:0-13533 GCA_003261595.1 Maconellicoccus hirsutus
ATTATTAATTTTATACATAATATTAACTTTGACAATCTAATTTAATTTTTAAATAACAATTTGCAATTTAAAAAAAATATTTTACGTCACTTTATGTTATATAACCCTGTGACGTTACATATCAGATAAAAAAAAAATTTATAAATTAAAAAAATTTGCCCGAATAATACGAATTAAAAATTTTTTCATTTTTTCATGAAAATGCCAAGTTTTTATCATTTCGAGATGTTTTTTCGAGTAAAATTTGCTACAAAAACCACGTTAAAATCGACAAAATAATCCTTCAGGGGGGAGGGAAAGGAATCACGTTGCAAATCTCTCACTTGAAACCGATATTGTTGTAAATAAATTACTACCTGGTAATGGGAATAATACAAAAATCCGAAATAGTGAAATCAACTGGAATGGCTGAGGGCGTAAATGTGAGAATACCGCTAGTACGCAGTGGAAAACTTAGCTAGCCGTTCGCGTATCTGGGTTGATCGATTTTAACCCGAATTCACGTAAATTTGGGTATCCTTTAAAATGGCGCAACAATCTCGCAATTAAAAACGTCATTAAAAAATCAGTGTTGCTTCGTCGATGGATTTTTTAGTGTAATAAAAAAATCATCGTGGGCGAATATAACATAAAATTAACGGCGGACTTTTTCATTTTATGCAAATTCGGTGCAGCTTTCCCACCAAAACAAGTACCTTACATATACTTACATTTTACTCCTAAAACATGAAACGATTAGCGTGAAACATATAAAAACACGTAAATTAGAAAAATATATACATATTTACGCGTAAGCAACGAAAATAACAAAATTGTAAAAAATCGCCGATTCCGCGTCAACTTGGCACGTTAGTAATTAAAAACCTGACAATAGGTATACCTCATTTATTGGAGAAAAGGCCGGACACGCAAACCGACTCCATAAATTTCGACCTTAATTTTCCGCACTCGAGCAAAAATTTAATTAAAACGCTTCCACTGGTTCGCCTTATCGTCGTATTCCGTCACAACGTCTTTCAGAAAAAGGAAAACGAAAAAAACAATTTCGCAATCGATACCTCTTTTCAGTGGTCGACACCTCAGAAAAAATTCTCCATTCTAAGGAAAAGCTCGCAACTAGCACAAGTTTAAATATTAAAAGGACGTTTGCGCGCACACATAACACACGCGACCGCGTTACTCAATTTTTCAACCGCAGACGGTTTAAAATCTCATATTGTCTTAGTTTTTTTTTCACCGTGAAAAAAGATAACACAATACGAGAAAAATTCACGAGTGAAAAAAATTTACGTCATATATCATACGCTTGTCTACTAAATTTCCTCGATGACTTTTTTCTGACCTATTTCGCAAACAACGTGTATACCCTTTGGAATGATACGAATATGCATCTTTTTTTCTTCACTCGTGCACTCGAAACGTACGCGGAGTCGTTAAGAATAATAAATGGACGAATTTTATAAAAATTTTTTCTCGTTTTATACTCGTACTGTGTCGCCGTTTAAGTAAAGTGGATTTCTCTCTCGCTAACTCCTTTTTATACATATATACTCATCGCGCAACCACCATTTATCTACATTGAAACGTTTCGTTCGAAATTTCTTTATAGTTTTCACCAAACAGAAAACGAAATTAGTTGAAATATTGTGTTTTTTCGTCGTTTTATCCTTTCTTTTTTTCTTTTGTGCCCCGTCTCTTTTTTAGTTGTCTTTGAGATTTATTTAAGCGACTGCGAAAATAGCGAAAATACGTAGTTCGAGTTTAAAAATATGGTTTTTTAATCGTTTTAAATCATCTCGTTCATGGGTACTTCGGCTTTTTATCTTTATAAAAACCAAAAAGATAAAATTTTGATAAAAAGTTATATCCACCTTTTACATTTGCACATTTAACTGATTTATTCCACATATAAAAAGCTGCAACTTCAAAAGAAACGATAAAAAATGAAATAATGTAGATGAAATATTATTAATTGTTTATCGCTCATTCAAACGAAGCGAAAATCAAAGAAACGAAACCGAGCTGAGACGAAAAGGCGTAGATTATCAATGCTTCTGTGATAGCTTGCACCAAAAGTTGTAAATTTATTTCGAAATACTGCTTTCCGAGGTAGACTCATTACAGTAGAAATGGAGCGGACGGGGGGGGGGGAATAGCTTTTGAAGCCAATGAATAAACGCTTTCTATAACTGAAACAAACTCGACAAGTACACTCATATTTGAGTAATATTTCGATCATATCTTTAACCTTCTAAACTTGCGGATTCATAAATTCAAAAAATAGCTAAATAACAAAAAAATAAATGCGAAAAAATCTAAAAAATTGACAAAAAAAGATCAAAGAAAAAATTATTTTGAAAAAAGAATGTAATAAAAAAACATTAAAATATTGAATAAGTAAAAAAAAATGCTCAAAAAATGCTCAAAAAATTCAAAAAATCAGAATTATACACCGAGTACTTCTTTCGTAAATTAACGACTAATTTTTGAAAACATTACAATTTTCAATGTTTTTATAAAATTTAGCTTTTAAAAAATTGTATGCATTGTTTGAATTTTTATTCCAAAAAAAATCACAATTTGCATTATTTAAATTGAAAAAACAGCCAAAAAAGGAAGAAAAAATTGCTTGAGAATAAATTATTTTCATGTCATCATAAAAATGTACAATTTTCATCCTTAAAGAACTTTTTATGAATAATTTGTTGCAAAATTATTGAAAACTTTATCAGAAAAATCACTCGATAGTATCTAGTCCAGTCAATCTAGCCCGAAAATGGCTTCGAGCTTGCAAAACGAGATGATGAGCTGAATTTTGGTATGTACCTAGTATTCGATACCCTTTACAACAATGCTTGCACGTTCCCTTTTTGTGGATCTAAGCCCCCTAAAATCGGGTTTTCGCTTATATCTTAGTGAAAACTGGTTTTATCAAAAAAATAGTTCAGTTCAAAATTGAAACCCACTAAATTCTCTACAAAATGCATATATTAGGAGTTGATGTAACTGGCTTAGATTCCGAGCTACGTGCGATTGAAAAAAGAGCAGTTTTCGTAAATTTTTGACAAAATTCGCATAAATTTAGTTTTTTACCTGTAACCATGGGAAAAATGGTTTTTCGTAAAAATGTATAATAACTGAAATGAAAGATGACCAAATTCTCTACAAATTCCATTATAAAGAAGTTAGAATGTTTTCTTAGTTTTCGAGCTGTGACGTCGCAAAGAAGGGGGGTTTTGATTATTTTTTAGCCTAGTTTTGTAGATGTAGTATTTGTGGAGGATTTAGTAGGCATCAACCTCGAACTAAGCTATTTTTTTTTCATAGAATCATTTTTTGCTACACTAGAGCGGAAAAACTATACCCTACACAATTAGGCTGAAAAGTCATCTATTCACGAAAAGATGCTCCTTTTTCAATCGCACATAGCTCGGAATCTAAGCCAGTTACATCAACTCGCATTTTGTAGAGAATTTAGTGGGTTTCAATTTTAAACTGAACTATTTTTTTGATAAAACCAGTTTTCACTAAGAAATAAGCGAAAAACTGATTTTAGGGGGCTTAAATCCACAAAAAAGGAAACCTGCAAACATGACATTTGTTCGGGAGTAAAGTATGTTGTAAAGGGTATCGAATACTAAGTATATACCAAAATTCATCTCATCTTCTCGTTTTGCAAGCTCAAATGCTAGATTGACTGGACTAATCGCCCAAGTATTTTTTTCAAAATCGACATTTCATAAACGATTTTTTTCATTAAATGTAAAATCGTTTTATTTCAATACGACAAAAATCTACAAATAATAATAATTTCAAACCCCCCTCTCCCCATCGACGATCCCGCCTAGCTCCATATAATCTCGCATCACGCGTCACAAAACAAACTACCATTTTGGAAAAGCTAAATCCAACTTTTAAAAGCTCGTTTGGCCACGCATCGACAAAACCATCGGACGTCGTCGCGAGGCAAAGGGTTGAAAAAAAGCACTCGACGATCCATCATGCGATACGAAAATATGATCGACTACGGACCGACCACGTAAAACCGTTTGGTTTCACGAAACGCCATAAATCACGTTAATTTGTATATTTCTCGCAACGAATTCCAAAACAATCGTAAATACGGAGGGATATACGTGCATTATTTATTTCCAACGACACGCAACTGTTAAAAAAAAATTTTCATCGCCTATGTCAACTCCGCTTCTCGTGACGTTGTCATCGCTTCGACTTCGAGATCGCGAACTCTCGAAAAATCAATTCGACTTGGTGCTCGTGGCACAGAAACCGGCACAGCTACGCTATTTACGGAGTATAATGCATTTGCAGCTTAATAAGAAAACACACAACTCCGCTTACTTTAACTTTAATATTAATGGAATGGCTCGGATGTTTTGCGCGAAAAAGAAAAACACCAGCTAACCCGAGCGAGGATATCGATCAGTTAGTCGGACAACTTTGCAGAATCTCAGTTTAGTAACGCAATCTCCTCTCTTAGCTTTATCCCCGATGTTATTTTCGCCTTATATCTCGCAATCCAAGGCGACTTTTCGTTTAGGAAACGAATTCTCGTCAGGTTTTTAATTACTATACAAATACCATCGAGATTTGTTCAACCCTTTTTTTTTCACTCCCACTTCGAATTCGTCTCGTATACGAAAAAACATTGTATACGTTTTGAAATAAGAATAACACTCGTATCTCTCGTCGCGTTATGCAGTCGAACAAAAGTCCCAGGACAAAAGATTCGAACGCTCGTTTATAAATTCCAACGCACTAATTTAAATATCAATCGCACGTTTAAAAAAGGATTAACACCTTGATACCTTGTAATACCTTCGTACCAGCGTTAATAATCATAAAAGCCACATAAAAATCGGATAACAACACTTACGAGCATCGTGTCCACTCTTCGTTAACGTCACATTCGCCGATTCCATGCTGTTTTTACCTTGAAACAGAATAAAAACAAATATTAGACGTTTAATAGGCTATCTTGTTACACTATTTAAACACGTATTAAATTTTATTTAATTCGGCGTATTTTCGTAATTTCAAACGACCTTAGAATTTGCGGCCAGCGATCTTATAGTTTCTAGTTGGACGCCACTTTTACAAACTTTCCAACGTTTATTTGGCCGCAGAGCTTTGGTGTTTGTAAATTAAACTTATCGCCATTTTCGGATAATTAATTTCATTCGAAACGCCCAGTTGCTACGGGTATTTTGGCGTTTTTCGACCTAAAGCGGAGGTTACTTTAACGAGTAAATAGCAAACTTTCGCTTAATTTTTACAATACTTTGGACGAACTTTTACGAGACAGAAAGTTGGATTTTTTTATAAGGCCTTTTAAAATGATACATTTCCGGAAAAAAATGCAACGAAGAATATTCAAATAAAGCTTGCGAGAATTTGAATGTAAAACTTTTAAAAATACGTTACTTCCAATTCCATCTTTTACGATAAAAAGCATTTTTTTTTCACACGATTCACCTACATTTTCATTTTTTGCGTCAATTTTTCGAAACAGAGTGTAGGCGAATCAAATATGAAAACGGTAAAAAAATCATAATAACATCGAGATGTTTTTAAGAAATACTCCAAAAGGGTCTCTTTAACATCATATTAAAATGGCTCCATTCCTGAGAATGGAATTTCTATTTAAGATGGAAGGGGTGAAGGGAACCGTTTTCCTAAAATCAGCTTTTCGAAGATGCCTCGAAAATTTGATACAGAAAAACAACACGAACGCAAAATTCGCCTCTTTCAATATTCACAATTTTTCCAATATTTTCACTCACATTCGACGAAATTTCCTTCGTGAAAGATATTTTCCATAGGAATTCAACTCAAAATTAGTCTTTTTCAAATAACTCGAAAATTAAAGCAGATATAGAAAAAACATAAGCGCAAAAAATATTCCTTTTTAGACCAGCTACAACTTTAGTATCGACTATTTTCACCGCAGATCAAATTTTGGTTCATGAAAAACCCGATTAAATTTCGTGAGGAGGTAATTTCAAAGTAAGAGGAAGGTTGTAGAACTGAAGAAGCAGGAAGTAGGAATTTTGAGAATTTTAATAAATGTTGAGGTGAGGAGCCTTTTCTTGGCGAATTTTCCATAGAGATCATGACGTTTTTAGCAGGGACGAGTCTGGCGAGGGGGCAGAGGGACGTACATCGCAATGTTGAAAAACTTGAAGAATCCCCCCTCCACCCCTCTATATTTTAAAAGTGAGTTTAGGGCTAAATTTCGTACTCGAGCTTACGTTAACAAGCTGCATTTTTGCATGAATATTTTTACTATTTTTACAACAAACTGTACATAACCCCCTCCCCTTCCTTAAATTATAAGAGATTGCGCATTTTTGCAATGAATATAATTTTTTCAACTTTTTTTAAAATTTAAATGTTGTTGAAGGGAAAAAATGTTAATTTTCCCACTTGAAAAAATTACAAGACCGTCAAGACTTGACCACTTGAATTTACATTTTTTATAGATTTTTTATTGCAGAAAATAGTCCAAAAAATTCATATTTGACAAAATTTGATTGGTACCTTCAGAAATATAAAATTCAAATTTTACAACATGTTTCCAAATTGTTATTGAAAATTGTACTCATTCCGTCCCGCACTCCCCTTCCCTTCTTGACTTTAATAAGGCAGGTTTTTCTGGGATTTTTGATTTATATTTTTTGCGTTTTTGTCAAATTTGACGAATTCACCGAATTAAGGACCTTAAGTGACCCAAAGATTTATCTGAGAAGGAAGTTATAAATATAAAAATTTAAGATGTTTTTTTCATTCCTACATTTTTTCGTATCTTCATAATTTTTCAAATTATTTGAAAAAAACCTTCATTTTCGAAATTTTTTCTCTACACACGCTTTGGAAAAATTCACCAAAATAATTGGAAAATTATTGAAGCAAATTTTTTTTTACAACAACAAAAATCTTTATTTAATGACGCCCGGCGTCTAGGGCCTTTAGCGTCCTTCCGGTTGCTTTTTTCGTAAATATTTAAAATTTTTAGATATTTTGGCGAAACCTATTTTTTATGAGCTAAATAACTCCATAAAAATTAAAGCTCCAGCAAGAACAATTTAAAGCTACTCGATTTCCGGTTGAGGAAATCCTTTTGAGGAATTTTTTATAAAATTCTCAATGACATTGCGATTTTATCTATTTTTACCATTTTTGTCTAATTCGCCTACACAATAAATTAAATAAATACGTTCGTCGATACTAAATACGAATCAAAAAAATGACGAAATCACACCCAACGGAGTTTCTTCGAAATTAAGATTTTATCGTTAACGACGAAAATCGTTCACGAGGTCTCTCGAGTGATATCTCTTTAATAGAATATCGAATTAGATTTAATAATCGATTAATTTTACGTTCATTTCGTCCTTCAAGAGACGAAAAAAAAACCGCGTAAAAAAATACGCAATCGATAAATCGATAATTTCCCTACCAAAAAAAAACACTTTCACATAAAATTTCCATAAATACGGCACTTATGTTTATGTCGGTAACATATGCCAACTTAACGGTCAATAAATTTGAACTTGACCCGACAAGCCCGAACGTTAATTTGGCACCTACGGTAATTCTTGTTTTTATTTGCTCAACGAGCGTTCAACTTGTAAAACAATGAAGCGTAAACATTGTAATCACTTTTACACTAATTCGTTCCATCTCGATAATCCAGCACTACGTACACGCAGGCCGTTAAATTAATTACCGTCCGTCAATTACTCGTAGCCTTAAAAAAGGCGGAAAAAGTAGCAAAACTCACCTCCGATACCGGGATTTGTGATGACAACCCAAAAATCGATAACTTTTTCCGGACCCAATTCCTCGTAATCCCATTTCTTCTTAACTCTAACCGCGCCGCTGGGCTCGACGCTAATCCACGGATTTTCTTCGCGCATTTTAAACGTCTCCCGCTCGGCTTCCTTTTCCACTTGGAACACAACTCTGCCTTCGCTTTCGCCGTCTGTCTCCGATAAATCGATACGTTTGGTCGGTCTGACCGCCCTTGTGACCCGTCTTTTCATAATCCTATGAATGGTATCAGCCGGATTGAAAATATCGGCGTTCTCGGCGGTGATGCTTTTCTTGGATCTTTTGCCGTGATTCTCGAGTAACGTGTTATCACTCATGTACCATTTTTTCGTGATGCAATGCCGCCTCAAGAAATGATACGGTTCGTTGTAGTACAACTCGTTGGTGAATTTTTCCAAGTATTTTCCATATATTTCCTCGCTGGTAGGTTGACGAAATATGTTTAGCCAGATTTGAGCCGGTTGCTGAGATACTCGTATCGGATCCCTGAGATCGTGTGCTTCGACGACGAACTCCATCTTCGAGCCGGCTGTCATATTCAACGGATTACCAGTCAGGACCACTTCGCCGGTTTGGGGCACGACGATTATCACATCTGTAGGTGTCGCCAACTGGTACACGATGCTGTCTCCGTCGTCTGCGTCGGACGCGCTAACGTATCCCAAAACCGGAAACTCCTTCACGCCGAATGTATTATTTTGACTGTGTAACCATCTGCGAAACATTAATAAATCAATTACCTTTTCTGAAATATTCGACCGATCGAAGTACTCGAACGGAAGGTACGTGCGCCAGTCGTAAACCAGAAATACTTTATGGTTTCGGTCAAACGCACATGCCGCTTAATTTCGAATACACGATCGCCGTAAAAAAAAAACACCATTTCGCTTAGCACTCCCAACAAACACCCAAATTACCTAAATAAAATTACTTTATAACGTTATTCTATACACACGCAGCCGACGCTTCGTAACAATACCAATAAAAAAAAGAAGCAGTCTAAAAATACCTGAATCATACCGTCGACCCGAAACAAGCAATATAGATAAATGAGAAATGTCCAATTAAATTTCAAAGCTCGCCGCGTTTCCTTCAACATCGGTCATAAATTCACTCTTGAGCCAAAACTATATCGATAGACGTTGCTCTCATGTCGGTGATTAATTTTCTATTTGTTACGCCGTATACACAATGGGCTACTTGTAAATTGATACCAACGTATTGAACTATGCCAATTTACTATATTTCATCCAACTAATTTCTTTCAGTAATATTTCCCAACGAAAAAACTATTTTTTAATTCGTCGTAACACGGAAACAGACGACGAGAAAAAATTCCATTTAATTAAATAAAAAGACATAAAAAATTTTTCCAACACGAACAATTCCCCAACTTTTTTTACGGTTAGAGCAGTTTCGCGTTTAACCGACTTCCATGAAACTTGGATAGACACGGTGGCATTTTCAAACACAAGGAATAAGTAACGCAGGTGACTTGGGAATTTACGAATAAGTGAAAAAAATTCCACCAAAACAACGCGCATTTGGAAAAAAAAAGAGAAAATGTAAAAAAACGTATCAAATTGTAGAAAAAAGTTTTCGTTCCCGAGACGCCATCGCGAGTCTTCTTCAGACGTTGCGAATAACTCGAACGTTAAATTTTTGAATCGAATTTACAACACTGGAAATGGTTCGTGAATGAGTAAAGGCAAAAAAGTATTTTTTATATCATTTTCTTGTATTTATTTCCTGTATTTAATTTCGTTTTAAAATAATTTCAAAAATTGATGTAGTTTTAAATAAAAATTAATTGAATAATTCGATATACATTCATTTGGGGCGACTTTGAAAGGTTATGAGAATTAAAGCAGGTTGGCATACAGAAAAAAAAATTATATTAAATTATTAAATAAATTTATTAAAATTATTAATTTTCGGCAGTAATAATTTTTTAAGGGGAATTTGTTTATTAAATAGATAAAACACTATTAAAAAAAGAATCAATTTTTATATATCATTATAAAATAAATTATTAAAATATTTTAAATTGTAGTTTTTAGCCTGAAATTAGCTTACTTCGCGACTTTTCTATCAAATTTTCAGGTCCCTTCAAATCCAACTCCCCCCCCCCGCAATCCCTTCATTAACAAGGTTAAATTAACTACAGACAAAATATCAAATTAAAAGAAAAATTGTGTTTTAATCAAAATAATAAAAAAATTAACGTATTCTGTGCCACAGGTGAATTTCCAGTTAATTCCTAGCGAATTTTCAGTAAATTCTTAGCAAATTGTCAGTTAATTCCTTAGTGAATTTCCAGTTCATTCCTAGCGAACTATCAGTTATTTTCTAGCAAAGGCTATAGGCTGATAAGCATAAGCAATCTGCCTCAGGATCCAGATTTTGATGATATTTGGGTATTAGGTGGGTACCATCGAGAAACGTCCATAACCAAAATTTCAGCTCTCCCCTCCCCCCCCGTTTTCGAGAAATTAATTTTTTTTTTCCAAAATCAGATAGGAATTTTTTTCTCAAATTACAATTTACGGAATTGATTGAAATTTTAGTACACGGTAGACCCTCACAAGGGCCTTCCATGAAAAAATCAACAACCCCCCACTTCAATTTTTTCCCCTCCAAACGGGCGTTTTCGACTTCATTTATTTTTTTTAAGTGTCTATATCACTCGGCAAAATTTTCAAACCTTATTTTTTCAATGTATTTTTGACCCCTAAATGTCATATATTTTTTTCAAAATTTTGCTTCTCCGGGGCCGTGGTCAAAAATCGCAAAAACTGCGCGCGCGCGTTGGGTGAAACTTCCCACTACGCGGTAGCGCTATGTTCACCGTTGCGCGTGGCCCCGCCTTAAGTCTGTAGTGACATGCCTACGCAGCAACGCGCGTAACCGTGAACGAGACGCTACAGCACAGTGGGAAGTATCGATTACGCGTGCGCGCTAAAACTCGTCATTCGAATAATTTTTTTCTCCAAATGTACTGATTTTTGGATGATGGGTCGTATAACGTTTTTTGTTTGAAATAATTTCAAGATTATTTTGCGATTTTGTTGGAGTCTAAAAACTCGATTTTCTTAAAATGCAAAACAAGGCTAAAAATAACGTACCAAAAACGACTTTTTGGACACCAAAAAAATCGCAAAATTATCTTGAAATTATTTCTGGAAATTCGCCAAGGAATTGACTGAAAATTTGCTAGGAATTCACCGGGAGTTCACAATGTGCTTTTTTGGCGATAACTTCATTACTTGTGAAGATATTGAAAAAATGTTTATACAAAAGTTGTAGAGCATAAAGAAATGAACTTTTCTGTATGCACAATTGTTTCGTAAATCGTCGTGGTAAGAAGGTGACGTGATACGAGAAGTTGTATTTTTTTATTGAATAAAAAACGGATGTTTGTCTTCCTCTCTCCTCTCCTACAACAAGGGAAATCCCAAATTATCGTTCATGCCTCAGGTTCTTCGTAATTGCAAAAATTCTGCCAAAAACTCTAAAAAAATCCAACATATCCCAATGAACGCATTTTTTTCACATCCTTCATTCCATCACCTTCGCAACGCTTTCATAAAAACTCAACATCGCTACTTCTTTTTGGTCGAAAAACAACGTAAAACCACGTACCCCTAATTCACGACTCTTGGCATTAATTAATACTAGTAACATTTCACCTTCGAGACACCCTCTTGTTAACTTATGTCATCGATCCGAGACTCCATCGTACAAAGCAATTGTACACGTTCAAACACACAAAACCCTATTGAAATTCATCGCTTCCTTCCCCAAGTTTTCTTTCGTTTCGGTACGACGTCGGGGAAAAAAATCGGTAAAGCGGCAACGTGGTTAAAAAGACGAACCAAATGGTACATACCTTTGAAAATTTCCGACATAGAATTCATAAATCGGAAGCTTGAACACCGGGCTGTTATCATTTTCATCGAGCACGTCTATGTAAACTTTGGCACTAACTTTATCGACGCCTTTGCCATCGGTGACTTGAATATGCAAAATGTACTGGCTTTTTTCCTCCCTATCGAGCGACTTTTTGGTTAAAATTTTGAAATAATTAACGTACGAGCCATTCTGGTTAATTTCCGTTTTCACGTGTTTCATGACGAAATTATCTTCTTCGTTGCCTTCGATGATACGATGTTTGAGCATCGGGAATGTATCCGAATTCGAATGAAGTCCTTCGCCGATAACGTAGATACTTGGTAAATCGCTGATTCGCGTGAATGGCGGTTGATTCTCTAATATTTTACCGCCTTCATAAACGCTCTGTCCGAATCGCAGCATTTTCGAGCGATTTAACACGTGAAGTTTTAATATATGCGTTATATTACCGTTTGGTATTTCTTCGATGACGATTAACTTTATTTGTTTATTCACTAATGGATTTAATTTGGCCACCGTCATAACCTGGCCGTTATTTAGCACCGTGAAATACGACGAATAGTCGCTTTTTAATAATCTATATACATTATAATGTTGGGGATTTTGTTCTTGAAATTGTTGAATGATGTATCCTGGATGCACGTCATGAGGCACGATACCAATATGACGGTTATCGCTGTATTCTTTATAACGGCTGCAAAAATTCGCCCGTATTAACGTCGCTAATGTCACGCCGAGCAACCATATTGCCGTTTGCTGCCTCATTTTAATTATCAATCTTGATTATTTATATTCGCGTCGCCGCGCTAATTAACGCGATGTATTTGTGGAAGACTTCGAAATTAAACGCCGTCCGTTTACCTGCAAACAAAAACCAAATTATTAAGTAACGTATATCTTCAAAATAAAGCAATTTGTTCTTCGTCTTTCATTGGAAAAAACCAAACGTAATTAAACGAAACACGAAGTTATACGCAGCGGGCTGTGTAACGAAATGGTCAAATTTTCTTTTCCAAATACAACGATTTTCCATCTTAAATTATATTTTTATATGTATATAAATTTCAAATAAAAAATTATTTATAGGATCGTTTCACGAGGAAGCATTCTCCTGCGATAGCAACAGCAAGTTGAATACCCTTGAGTAAGAAAATTATCGATTTTGAACAACGCCAATATGATTTTCTTTGATATTCATTTTTTTTTACCTATAAAAGAATACCAATTTCGGGACATCCTGTCGAATGAAGCAATAATATAGATTTTTTGTGACATCCGGTCCAAAAACTCGTTTTAAATATCGTCATATTTGAGGTAACCGCGAAACACGTGGTTTCCATGTGAATTGAAATTAACTAGTTTCTTTGAAGAATTCTTTTTCAACTTTTCCCAAAGAACTTAAAGCGCTTTTGGACAATTCCCGGTAAAATTTACTAGCTAAATTTAATTCGTATAAATACCGTTATTTTTCAAAATTATCATTCGTCATTAAAAAAAAAATTATCAGAAGAATTACTAAAGATGATTATACCATTAAACATATGAAATGATCAAGATGTCGAATCGATACCAAAAGATCTGAAAATGCTGCAAATTTTATATCGAAAAAAAACGGTGGAGAAGGGGGGAGGGCAAAAAAGTAAAATTTTTTACATTCAACACAGAAACGAGGAATTGTTATTTTTTGGACATTTTATTATAAAATTGTTGAAAACGGAAAGAAGTAAATCGTCGGAAAGAATAATAACAACGACCCCCACTCCTTTCCCC